>JAQFXY010000291.1:0-37616 GCA_034693865.1 Ceratophysella sigillata
ACGGGGCGAGGTAAGCGTAGCTGAGAGAGCATGCAGACACCCATCACGCGGCTGGGTCAGGATTTATTTGGTGGGAATTATGACCTTTGACCGCCCCACGCGTAGTTCCTGTTAGCCACCACGAAACCAGCATCCCCATTTATTGCACCATACCACCATCACACTCACTCCATTCCTCGGAGCTGTCCATAGTGACCCGACCTGGCCTTTCCCTTACGGATCAAAGCTTGTAATCTAAACCTGCTGAGATCCTCTCAAGATCCGGCGAGTGTAAAGATGGCAAGTGAGATCAGACGCTGTGTGCTGGAGCAGTACTGGCTGGTCAACTGGATCTGTGGAGCTCAGCAGTGAGGCCAATGCATGGGGCGGCTGGGAGCGTGTCCGCGTAGAGAAAGAACAAGACGGCCCAACAAAGCTTCCTGGATGGATGCTTGCGGAGAAAAGGGAAAGATATCATAAATTGAAAATAAAATAGGATGATCGTAAAATTTATTACTCACTTTCCACTTTAGATCTCGTTTTGCCCATCCCTTCAGTCCATGCCGTTATGTTATGCCGGGTTGTTCGGCTGCCTGCTTCTGGCTTGTTCGCAGGTCAGACCGGACGGGTTTATGGTATTGTGGAGAGTAACGGGTTTCGTACAAGCTCTGCACTCTCCTTCACTAAATCCCGAAAATTAAGATAAATTAAGCAGTAATCTTTTCTATCTTCAATGGGCAATGGAGCAGATTGCATCTTGTGTGTTCTGCTTCTGGAAATCCGATTTTACGTGATTGCTCCACATTGTAGTGGGCAAGTGGAATGGGGTGGCGTCTATGGCTAACATAATGTGTATGCATGCTAGGGATAGTGTGTTTTGTACTGTTCGACCCTTAACTTACGATATTACATTACTGATATTTTTAAAGGTAAAACCCTCGTCAAAGTTGCTCAAGATAAATACTTACATTTGTCCAACTACTTCATCTCGTAAGGAAGCAATAACCTCCGAAAATTGTTTCGATAAATATTCAATTTTTAATTGTTTGTCATATTTTCCAGCCTTGTCGCCTCATTATCATAGTTGAGTTAACTGTCCATGTGGGACATGCTGTAGTTCCTGTCTGATTCTGGCCCTTGAGTGCACGTGCTGGGAGACGGGAGCTGGTAATAGAGTTTTGATAGAGCAGAGGAAACAAAAGAGGCGAGAGAGACAAGAGTAATTTCATCGACGACGAGATTAATTGGATTTCCATCAAGTCAAAGGAGAAAGTGACACGAGACAAGGAACTGAAGGGGTGAAAAAGTAATGGGAAACCGGGCAGAACCAACTCAGCTCTGTTTATAACAAACTTCTTCATTCCCTGTCTCCATGCATACATTCAATTTCTGATTGGTTCTATTGAATTTAAATTATTTGAAGAAGACAAGTCAGTCGATTGGAGATGCACAAAGTTCAGGGCTTATTAATGTGTAACTTTTGTCTTAAATTAACTCGTATTAAGTGAAAATCGAATAATGCAAGACTAACGTATTCGTTGGACACAAATCGGTGTCTTGCACGGATACATGGGCTACTAGCTACGGTTACCTCTGATTTCTCAATTTAATTCCAAAGTTCCAAAGCTCCGTTCCACTTTGGGAGCTGGAAATTATGTATGCAATGCAGTGACTAAAAGCCACTAATTTGAGACCAAAACGTGGACTCATTCAATATTTAACGGGGCTCTGACCTGAGAGAGCAGCAACACGAGAGTTCAGGCTTTGTTTCTGGTAAATAGATTTTAAAATATTCAAAGTGCTACAATGTTTCATCGTTATCACTCATTTAGAACTACTCTATTATTTGTCTTTATTTAAGAATCTATGTTTCAAGGTTCAGGCGATTTTATGTATGTAAAGCGTATTGATTTCAATTGCACCTATATGACAGTTTAACCTTTAACCACATCTGGACAATTTAGTTTAGCGTACCTACCTGCTTGACGTGGAGTGGCAAAGACAAGCGTAGGTATACTTAAAACTGTGTATTGATTAAAGGGCGATTTCTTGTTCTTCGTAACACAATCTATAAAACTTTTTAGAGACTTCGTATTGTGTCCTAGAGACGGTTTAAGCCTGTGAAAACGGCATGCGACCAAATAGTTTAAGTTAGTGGAAACCCCAAGGAGGATGAATTATTCAAACAAAACGAACTTGAAATCCTTTGCAGTGTTATATTTCCACCGCCTGATAGTTCATGCATAGAATATGCGTACCTATTTGTGGTCACTTAGTGTTTGAACCGATTTGACGAGTAATTAGGATATTGGTAAATTGATTTTCCCAGTTTCCGCTCTACATAGTTTAAACAAGTTACCAATAATGTGGAGACTGGGCTAGAAGCAAAACAGGGTCAGCATGTTGTGCCATTTACGAGTGGCACAAGGTCTTTCAACACAAAGCGTACAGAACTGCCGGCCGTGAATCCAATTTCAAGATAATAACTTTAAATCCGGGACAAGCAGTAGTTTTGAAATTGAGCTCAGTAAACCTAACTCAGCGTGAAGTATAAATCGGTTCTGTTCGCTATATTGCGAATTGAAAAGAAAAAGATATAATAAATAAATTGCATGTATTTTGGCAACTTAATGATAGATGCATTGCATAATTGATCAGCATGTACTGAGGCTAATTGACGGGTGACGAATCGGATTGACCCCATGCCGGACCGAACACGGAAGTGGCAGGCTAAAATGACTAATTAGAGCATGGGAGGGAAGTTCTGCCACCACATTATGACGAAACTACCCGGTGTGAAACTGCAGGGGAAAAATCACTTTTGGATGAAAAATGTCCCGAATTCTAGCCAACAACTCCCGTTTTCCATTGTGGACCTTTTGTGCGGCGTATCCGGTGCGTTTCAAAAGAGGCCAAAACCTTTAGCCTCCCTCGCTCCTGCCCAAGCCACAGAGAACATAAATTACATTTTCCATAGTTAATTACAGTGGTGAGTAGTTTAGAGCTCCATACTTTAGTTTTAATTACATTTGGAGGTAGCTCATAAATTGGATTTATGTTTTCAGCAAAATGCTTTTATCCTGCTTTCTACCTTCAAAATTACTGTTCAAAATTGAAATGAAACTACTGGCGGAGTGTAGACTAATATTCTACTTCCGGAGTCTAGCACGGGCTTATTACAGATACCAAATACACGTGCAACATTCCTAGTTGCGGCTAAAAACGGAAAATGGTACTTGCCACATTTAATTTTTAGGAAAGTCCGCAGATTGCAACGCCTGCAGTACCAGGTCACCCTGATCCACGGTGTGCATATATGCATTTTTAGCATTCTGGATTCATTTCACGCTTATTTACAATTGAGAAAATCAGACACAATTGGCAGTCATTTCCAAGGGTTCTGTTCATAATTCATAACCCACACTGTCACACACGCAAGGAGAATAATTTCAATTATCTTTTCATTACTCCGCCTGGAATAAGGGATTAAAAAGAGAGTACTGGAGTTGTTGTAGTTCTAGAATATCAATGGAAAGCACAAGAGGGGATTTACTTAGGCTGAATGGGTTGGGCGAGTTGGACTTCAGAAATATCTACAATAGAAATGAGAATGTACTGGGTGTGTCAACGAAATGAAATGTTTTTTTTGAAATTCCCTAACAAATAAAATGTTTTGTTCACACTTCTTGGCACAATTTCAACCATAAACACAGGAGAAATATAAATATTTCCAGAATATTTCAGGATTGACCAAATCATAGCAAAATTATTATTTAGACCCCGATGTGCACTCTAGTCTTAAGAGTTCCATGTAAAACCCAAGTACCTATGTTTGATTTGATTTGATCTTTCAAAAATTCAAAAGTTCAAATGTTCTAATTTTATAAACTAACAAATATTTTTTGTAATTGAACATTTCTTTGAAAGTTGATTTCAGAACACTGCTTGTGGAATGTGAGCACTTATTCTATGATTAATTTTTTGGAAGCCGATCCGTTGACTCACCCTGAATCCATGGACTTTGGGAAGGGAGCTGGGGTGAGTGTGAAAGTAGTTGCGGCTGGGATGAAACTAATTACAAGTCTCATCACATCACACCGGAGAAAGTCCGGGAGGGAAAGTGACACTGGGGGACATTCATACATTCATACAACCAGATAGGGAGGACATGACTGAGAGGAAATAAAAATGACCTATTAGATCGCCTTGCATTACTGGACGCTCACTCGAGACTCAAGGCACGGGCATGGATCGGCGAGCAAGCCTAGAAAATCTAGGATTAAGGCAGTAACAAGCTCCGCAAATTCATTGCAAAATTGAAGGTCCATCCTACATTTTGACTCGATGTGCTGCTTCCATGATGGAAATAATCGGCCTTGAAAGCTAAACTGTACAAAATGATCATACCGTCTCGTCCATAAAAACCCAAATACCGCGATAGTTTTGAACATGTACACAATTTATGATTGCTTAAGTGCTTTGAATTTTTATTAGGGCAAAATTTGAGCCCGTAGAGTCACAAGAATATCCCAACATGCTAAAATTATTTACACAATAAATCCGAATTTACATTTTGCGTACAAATCGTGTATTATAATATTCAATGAGAGTATTGTAATCTCTTTGAGTGCATTTATTGTGTTACGGAAGGCCTTGGAGCATACGGCGATGGCCGTTAAACGCGGATAATTTGACGCTCCATTATTTTAGATGGTGTTTTGAACTCGGCTGCTTGTTTTTCATGGCCAGTCCGAGCCTGAGTCCTCGGAAGGTCATGTAAAATCCCGGAAGGGCGACTTGGAATGCGACGTAATAGTAATAATCATAAAAGATAATAATATATAAAAGAATGAGGCTGGGTGAGTCTATTTACTCGACCATTGTCATGTCACCACTCCATTGCCCTCCCGCACATGACACGGACCGAGTTCTGACTGCCTATTACTCCCACAGAGACAAACAAAATGCACCAGACTTAACCACCATGCTCGTTTGCATATAAATTGGATTTTTCTGCTTTCCCCAAAACAGTCCATGTGCCTGCAGTTCGTATGGGAGTCTGTGTGGAGGAAAGTGCGGCTCGTTCCAGGTCTTCACCCCACGCACACGGAGCCAGATCCGGGCTCTCTATTAATTTTTCATATTTATAGACGTCATTCTCATAAAGTCAATTGCGTGGAGGAGCGGAGACAAAAGATAACCTGATTTCCTTCCCAGGCCTCCTAATCCCCAATCGACCACAGAGAGAAGAATGGTAATTCCGAGCATCGTAAAAGGAAATCGGATTACAAGCAGCTCTGTCGACTAATAAGATTCCCACAAAATCCTTTTATAACCAACAATGGACCTTTAAGAATAGTTATAAACGTTCCATAACCACGCTCCCTACATTCATTATTCCATTTCAATGTACAAATCAGGTTTCACTTTTATTTGGCAAAACTCAGATAGCACATGGAAATACTCTTAAGCTTCACGTGTCTTGAGTGCACCAAGCTAATTTGACATGCGTCGATGGTTAATCTGACAAATGCAATCACATATTGAAATTAGATTTAGTAGAATATTGCTTACAGTTCATCAAGGAAAAAGTGTACTCCAGCTGCCCACAGTTGAGAGAACGCCAAAATATATTCCAGTCAGTTAGGTATATTGAATTGTAAATTGTGGACCGTACATAACTACACCATTTGGGAAATCGCACAATTAAAATGGAAAGTGCGTACTGCCATATTGCCTCATGCCTGACCTCTAAGTCAGACTGAGTCATGGCCAAATAATCCGCATATTTGCAGAATTACTGTTTCAAATTCCTTCCTCCTCAATTGTTGTTTCAATGTCAGGCCTGCATCAGCATGATTACGACACAAGACTCATTTGCATTCAAGGGAAGTGGCAATTAACATTAAGGCATGTTGGCATGTGCACCAATCAACCTGCCTTCTTCCCGTGCAAAGAATGTGCAAAAAAGGTTCAGGTAGTTTTTTAGGTTTTCCCAATTCCTGCTTTATGCAATTTACCAGGCGTTGATCCAAGTAATAAATGGACGTAGCATATGGACTTTAGACTTTGGAAACTCTTTCCACTCCTGTATAATCATATGCTCTACGTCGGTTGTCATCCAATAAAAAAAGCCGTTCTTCGTCAGTAACGTTCTCCCAGTCCCAGGCTGACATTTTGAGTGAGGAAGTGTCACAATAATAATAAGATTGTGAGGAGAGGACGAGGCTGGAATGAGACTTCTTTTTTCCTCCAACAATAGAGCATATAATCCCTTCTTCTTCCAGTCTCCAGTCAATATTGACACTCTTTTATTTTCCCATTTATTTTACGTAATCATCCTTCCGCTCTCCTGCCGACACACCAATCTCACTTTCCCCGCTTAACCTCGATTTAGGCCAATGGAACTCTGCTGGGCCTTATGGGAATTTGCACATGTACCAAAAAATTGTAAATTCTTACTATCCTGGATTGGATCCTAATGATTCCATAAGGGAAGCTGCATGCTCACGTCTGGATTAACAAGGCCGAATGTAATGCCTTACCTAGGGAAATACGCTTAGTAAGTAATTCTATAACGTAGCTTCTGAGAACGTATTAAATTGCAGGGCTAAATTGAAATAAACACAACATCTGTCTGGCTTCCGGTCTGGTGTAGGTTGTTATTATATGTTTCAGCAGGTCTTTCAAGTACCCATGCACATTGTACAATCCTGCTAGTTCCCTTGGAAGTTGTACGTGAAGACGCACGTGTGTTTATCAACAAAAGCCCCAGGTTACAAATTACAATCAGCTTCTTGTACGCAGCGAGTTACACATATTTTACCGTAGGCATATTTACTTTAACATTAATTAAATTTGACGTATTCGAGTAGCACTACTGTTCACAAAGGGTTGTCTAGAAAATTTGGTAAAGGCAGGCCAGGGAAGCTTCCAGCATGCAGTAGCGTATCCGCTTGATAAGATACACCTTTTGAATGTTGCGTGACCTTTATGAGCATTCGCACTTTGAATTACTCCGATCCTAATACCTAGATAACTTTTTAATGAACAAAAACAAAAGATCCAAACTTTCCCAAACTATTGCTCTTTTCGTGTTCACGCTTCAAAATTCCAGTTTGAGCTCTATCTTCAGTAACTTCCGACACATCCCAGCTGGTGTTCCAAAATAGAAACTAGAATTTGGAGCGGCATACTACGCGGAACTTATTCGGGGCGGAATTGGTGGACGAGAGTTTCGTGGGTCGATAGTGAGTAGAAAAATTGTCTGCGGCAGCTCGGGATCAAAATTGTAAAATGACCTGAAGAACACATATTAAAATTAAATGCTAACAGAAAAATTATGACTATCAAAATTCAATGGTTTTATGCCTTTTCAACAAAACTTGTATTTCATAATTTGCTTAAGATACTTGCTTGATTTTTTTAAGGAAATATTTCCAACCAACGCAACGCTGTTGCATATCTACACGTATGGATTGAATTGGATTTTGGACACTAGCAATATTTCGTCGTGAAAAGAACTCTGTTTGGCTTTCTCTAGAGCAAGGCTGAAGCTGGTCTGAGAGCAGCTCATAAGATCCTCTTGGCTTGAAAAGGAAAACGGGTTCTGAACATGATTTATTTGCAAAGTGTATCTCTATTATTATTACGTAATGCTACTTTCCCTCTCATTGTTTCCACTTGATCAAAGGAGCGAGGGAAAGAGAAATCAATAGTTGCGGGCGGACGAGAGAGAAAGTCTCCTTTTGGCTCCAGTATATCAATTCCCAGAGTTTACCAAACAACAATAGTAATTCAGAAACGACTTGAGTTGTATTTTTTTCAAAAATTAGAATGGGGAACTACCCGGGTGGACTGGAACGGAGGGAGCAGCTGGTGACTGGGCTTCGGCTTGGGCTTCAGCCTCGGCCTTTTCGTTTTCCCATATAATTTCCCCAAAGTTCATTCACATCAAATATTACCCGCCTCTCCGCCCTCCACTACTCCATATTATAGTTTCAAAACTTTTGAGTGTGTTCCTCTACACGGGCACACTACTAGTCTCCTGAAATATATTTTATGCACAGATAAGCCATTGTATGTTCCCTAATCGCGGAAAAGTTTCCTATTGTGCTCTATTACCAGGCTCGAAAATATTCGTACATGCAAGAAAGTTTATTAGTCTATAAAGTGAAGCATGAATTTTAAAAATGGCAATCGTCTATTAACTGACATTGAGATTGACATATATGTAGAAGACCCCGTACCTATTTTTTTGCAGTAAAAATTGCATACGTTACTTTTGCTATTTATTTTCTCGGACCGTGCACGCACGTGGCTCTGCTCCGACCCGGATTTAATATTTTAATATGCTGCCCCGTAGTTCATTTCCCTGTTACGCAAGTGGGGACTTGGACGCATGTAGATTGACAGAGGCCTTCTTTTTGTTGTTTCTGAATTAGTTTCACGTGAGTGGACGACGGGGCTCCATAATGCAACGACGTGGTGGTTAATGAGAATTAATTCCCGCTAGGCTCTTTGGCTGTGGGGAGGAGCAGGCGAGCGTCGTGTGGTTCTAAATAGTAGAGTTTCATGTTTTAGCACGTGCAAACTTTATGAACTACTTACGACTGCAGTTGACATTGGCACGCGATGGTTTATTTTAGGTCGGTTCCTTCCCTCTTATCCAGGTTAATTCAAGAAGGTACAAGGTAAGCACTTGGGTTAAAGAGTGAAATGGGTTCAAGTTTTCCTTATTTGGCGTCTTCGTTGTGTCAATAGTCGCTGTTCGCAAGAGTATTGGCACACATGGTATGCAATTACATGTTACATGCAGAATTTAAGCTCATAATGAAGACAGATAAAGATAACGTACCAATAACCTTTTCTTTCCTCTTACGTAAATTGATGTTACGTTTCACGTGCGTGGCACCGTATCCTAAGCAGAAATTTGAATAGCTTCACGGAATCCGGGAGTGACGCTCTTGTTAATTCAAATTCAGGCAGTTAAGTGCCATTGAAACTCGTCACAATTTTGGGTGCATATCTACAAGCTGACGCTGATGAAGCTCCCGGTACTGTCCAATTTCCATCAATTATCACAAGGTTTCTCTAGTATTTGATTAGTTCCTCGCGCCACTCAGGTTTGACGTAGACAGACGACACTTGTAGCTCTGGAAGTTGAGCAAGTGCAAAATGCAATTATTCCCACTTTTGCTTTGGTTAATCCATTCTTCTCTTCCTGCATTCTGCTATACCTTTTTTCCAGTTATTCGTATTTACTTTTCCTCACCACATGCATCTGGGTGATGATCAGAATAACTACAACGTGTTGAACGTCTCCAACCACAAATTACAGACTCGTGCTGCAGGTAACCATTATACATTCCAACCATTCATAAAATATTGAGCTGCTCCACCACAGTTCATGTTTTCATCTAATAATAAGTTAAACCTAAGCTTAACGTGTCATATTTTTCGAGCATTGTTTTCTCGCATAGGTTGTGAACCTAATGAACTGTATGTCAAGCTTAGGGAAATTCTTCTGATATATCTCTTGAGATTTGCATATGAAATCTGGAGCGCAGAAGGGAGTTGTAGTACGGAAATTGTTTGGAAAGCGTAGGAGCCCAAACTAATAGCTAAGTTAAGTTTTTGATTTGTCTCATTTTTTCCACACTGCCTCCTGAGCTCATGAATGCCAAGAAGAGCTCAAGTTTGCAGCTGTTCAGCTCGATCATGATGATGTGATGATCCTTTGCCTGGTCTCTTCCGAACCACTCCTGATCTCCAACAGATAAGTCAGCACGAGCTGGCTTTTTTGAGAACCGTTTTTTGTTCCCCGTCCCTTCTAAACTCCACAAATGAATCATGTCAGCTTTACTCTAATTCCAACAATTAATTTCAATTATTTGATTCATATCAGAGCATTGGGCATCCATCACTCTCCACTCTCAGCCTCCTTCATCAGATATTTGCACTCAATCTCCAAAAAATTTCCAGGACTCCGTACTCCTTCAGCTCACCACAGAAGTTCATGTCAATTGGCCGTCCACTACCGCTACTAATCTTGAGCAACCAAGCCTTGCCTCACGCCTACAAAAGTAAACTCATTAGTTCAAAAACATCTCACTTGGTGTCGAGCAGAATAAACTATTTTCAATTTTGAGACTTCTAAGCCAAAGTTGGACGCTCTAGCAAAAGAATAATTGAATTCTCAAGCAGGTGTCACGCAATGAGTCAAAGCCTACCATTAAATACCATGAGTCTCCTAAACTTAGCTCTGGAATTCAACTGATAACCTTGCTAAGCTGGATTGGTAACCGGATCGAGCCTATGGCATTTGAGACGTCAAAGCCAGAATGAACCAAATGCTATCAAATACAAAAAAAAATATTTCCATGGAACATTTTTTGGTAAACGTAGAGGAAATTATTTATAGCACGCTCAAATACAAATATTCACATATCTGTATAATATCGACACTGGCTTGAGGCTTCCGAACGTTGGAACTAAGAAATTTGGAAGCGTGTTTCAAGTGCATAGCTCAATTATCTCCAAACCTTCTGGCTACGGAATTTCTAATAGACAATAAGAGGTTGGGATTATTAGGAAAGTTGTATCATGAAAACGGGCCGAAATGAAAGGGGGAAATATTAATCATAAACTTATTATGAGCAGGAGAGTGGAGAAGGCAGCTGAGTTCTAAAATTCTCCTATTTCCAAGAAATGCTCCCAGTGAAAATGAAGATGGGAGAAGTCATCAAAAAAGTTGAGGCTCATACTTTTAGTTCCTTCCAGGCTAAGTGCTCTTCTCGAAGCGTGACGAGAGCCCAAGCCGCATTTCTGCTCAAGTCCAGCTTTCTTGCCCAAAGCCACAAAGCTCCCAAGAAGATGACATGAGGGTCCAACTGGTGATAAGTTCCCCAAATCCAGAACTGGCTGAGCGGCGGATTGAATCCGTCAATAATTTCCGCACGAGCCTTGTACCGAACTGAGACATCTGCATTGGTCCCACTTAAGTTGGTGTCTATTTCGCCTATATTGGGGTTTGATACGGACCAGACCAGAAGCAGCTTGTGTCGTGTCCTGTCCTCCCTCATTAAATTACCTACATTCGAGTGAGGAGAGACATATGGGTCACACACTTTTAACAAAAAAATACGCCTTTCCGATAATGTCGTCTATTAGTTGGGCTGAGGCTCCCACACTTATTCTCAGCCTACGAGGAGCGAGAAGCGGCTTCTGGTTCAGGACTTTAACACTAATTTGAAAACAACCAGATTGGAGAAAACCCAAAATCGGTACGGTTTGATGCGTTGTTGGGTAAATAAAATATTTACAGCTAAATCGGTTGCATATAAAATGGCAGCTGGCGATTTATCAACCGGAACTATCGTAAAGTACCTCATTCACTAATTTACTCCAACCAAAATAGCTTGGTACTCGTATTATACTAATAATTACATGCCATATAAAGCTCATACCTAGCTAATTTAAGAAAAAAAGGCGTCGAATTCCCCTTACGCATGGTTAACGAGTGTAGTACTCCATACATACATCTGATATGTATCTACTATGAAACCTCGAAATATGTACGTAAAATATTTATTTTCTCAAAAACTGCGAAATATGTATTTATTTTACATTACGGGCATGTAAAAAAAATATTTGCTGTAAAACCCGATATTTTATTTACAAACGATTTTACAAGTCTTATACGACCTCAAAACGGATAAATTCGAGGTCTAGGGCGACTTTTATTGACAAATGAAGAAGATTTCAAATATGTAAAAAAAACTACATATCCGATGTATGTTAATTACAAGCGTATTTTATCGAAGAAATTGCATGAAGATAATTCGGCTAAAAACTCGGAAATATGAATTTTTCGGATTCCAGTGTTCCAAGCTTGATCGCCCTCGCTCAAACATTAGCCAAGAAAACGCCGACCTAGCCACCATATATTATTTCCTTTCAAACAAATTTTAAAGCTGGGGCCTTACTCCAAATCTCCACTAGTTGGTAATAAGCATCAGCTACTTGTAGCATGTTCTACACTAAGCACTGGAAAAATGGTTCTTTTTTGTAGCGATGATGATGCGTTTGTACGAAGCAGATGACGAGTATCACTCTTCTCCATTACATTTATTACCGAGCTCTAACGTCGAAGCTAAGGTACCAAACAGACAGAACCTGATACTAAATCCTAACCCCGAGCGTCTCAAACGGAACGCAGCAGTCAACCAGATCCAGCGTCCACGTGCTCCAAGTGTCTCCAATTTTTCTTAAATGCAAACTCGATTACACAAATATTTTGGAAATACGTTGAACATCCCATAAATGCATTGTCTTAGCACACACAAGAGTATAGAGCCGAAAGTCGCTGAACTCCATGCGGATATCCTTATTTTCGATTTCCTAATAAAAGCGTGGTTCTCTATTGATCCCCAAAATACGCCCCATGTGCATCTGCACGCGTGTTGTCTTCGGAGCTCTAAGCCCATCATCGGTATTCGGCTTCTCTCCCTCACCCTGTTTTAGATTTGGTTTACCCAAACTCAAAAGAATTGGCTCATTGCATTTTCTCCCTCAAGTTCCTTGTATCGGAGAAATGTGGGTGTTGTGGAGACCTTTGGTCTCTCGCTCCATTACACAGTCCCACCAACATGGACGGAATGCATGATCCAGTCCAGTCTGCTCCGCCAATTTGATCCAATTCAACACATGAACTCCCCTTTCTTCCTTGGTCACAATAGGAAAATAACCCAACAACGGCGTCTCAGGGCCAGAAGTGTTTACCACGCACGTTAACCTTCGGAACAACACATCTTCAGCCACAGCTCCGGTGGAAAAACTTATGTTTCCCAAATTCACAATAATTTTACTTTATGTTATGAGTTGCATTATTTTTTGACTGTTTTCAGATTTTAATTGCACCTAACGATTGTTCCAACTCTTTCGTTCTACCAGCCTGGGAATACGAATTTAGTTCATTTGGACTTTGTATACTCTAGTACAGAGTACAGTCCACGTTGCGTCTTGAAACTTGACGGAGAGACTAGACATTGAGACAGATCATACGCCCTTCTGGTCTAAAAGGAGAGTAGACAAGTTGAATACGGTTTTTCAATTTACTCGCTGTACAACTTTCTTTTATTTTAAAGATTGGGTTTGTTCAAATAGACTAGAGAGAGACCGAATGAGCGTGTAGACTCAAAAATTAAAGAAAATAGCTAAATCTCAAGGCGGGAGCACTGAAGTGGAAAGAGCTACAGCCAGCAGAAAACTAGTCTAGGACATAATTGAATAATTGACATTTTGAACTAGGATTGGGCTAATTTCAAAATTAGTCCTGTGACTCCCAAAAGTAATCTAACTACAGGGAAATTAAGAGCAGTCGCTCTGAATCAGATTACTCCGCTTTGAGTCACTCATATAGTCACAGAGAACTCTGTGCATCTGCTCCAACTTGTTCAGCTTGGAACAACCTTAAATTAAAGGATGCCGTCTCCCTAAAATCCCAACTTGTTCCTTCTCTATTCACAATCAAGATTGGACACCAAAGATGAGACATGTAGAGAATAGGGAAGGAATCCAAGGCAGGCCTGGCGGGTTCTGTGTCTTATTTTCCATTTCAATACGGGACTAAAGTTGCAGCTGGACTGCGTCTTATCCCCTCGCACGTGCTTCTTTAAATCGGCCCAGGAGATGTGCTTGGGTCCCAAGTCCCAAAAGAACCTTTTGTGTTCCGTGTAGAGAAGAGAAAAAAATGAACACCTTTCCAGCCTGAGCACACACCACTTACCTGTCCTCATCCCGATTCCGAGCAGCGTCTAAGTTAACAACCATCTGCTCCAGATTAGACCAAAGAGCATCTCAGAAAGTATTTACACAAGACCTTTTCTGTCGTTGGCCAAAGAATCGCTCCATGTGGAACGAAACACCTTGCAAGGTCAGGGCTGGTCTGGAGCCAAGCGTCCTCTTGCCAAAAGTATTTGTCCGTTCTGTCGTGACATGGCATGCGTGTATTTAGGACCGGGATCCAGACATGTGGAATAAGATAGTGGAGATATTGGCGGAGGGCATGCTGCATAGATGTGTAGGCTAGACATAATAAAAATAGGAAAAGGCCGTTCACTCTCCTAACAATCCAATATAAATTAGTTCCACATGTTAAGATCCTAGTCCCAAAAGTCAGGATATGGAAATATTGGTGCCCAGTATTATTTGCCTTCTAAGAGTTCCTAAGGGTTCTTGAAGCCAGCTTCCACCTCAGACTCTTGAGACAAGATTGAAGTGACAAGTTGCCTAATCATACTTTGTTGCATCATATTGGTTCAAGATCCAATCCATCCTTCCTCTGTTTGTTTATGCTTGAGAAATTCAGAGAAGATTGGAATAGGAAATTATGGGCCATGTTTTGCAAACTCCAGAGAATATATTGGCATTACAATAGATGGGTTTCTTTGTGCACAATGTAAAGAGTCTGAAAGCCCGAAATTGGAAAAATATCGAAATAATTGACTGTAAACTATTTTTTACAAGGCACAAATAATTTCGGCATTGTAAGTATTTAATTCGATAAGTTGTGCGAAATCCAGCAACTATTGGCGTTATTCCAGACAAGCTTTTTTACGGAAAACTAGAAGCTTATCGGCAGTGTAAGCTAAAAGTTAAAAGATTGTGCTTTGCACGATTCAAATAATATGGTCACGATATAACAACGGTGCAATAAAATAAGTTATTATTGCGTAAGTACACGTTCAGATGATCCATGTACTTCTAGCAGATTTTAAAATAGAGTGCGTGGTTATAATCCCATATAGATAGACTAAGTACCTACCTATGTTTTGTAAAACCAAATGTTTTTGCTACTTAAGTGGACTTGTCTGCAACCAGCAAGGTGCATCTACTGCACTTTTCACCTGGAACGTCCAAACTGACAATAATAATTGTTTTGTTTACACAGCATAGGAAACCGATTCTGCAGAAGGAGCTACGCATAAAGTGTTGCTTGGTATCGGCATAAGCTGTACATTAAATTGGAATTATATAAATAACATATAATTAAATAGGTTAGAATAAAATACATTGATGCATAATTACGTACGTACATTTATTATATTTAGATGTTTATATAATTATACTATGCGGATGTGTTATGAGTTACGACTGAGCAGCAAGAGTGACATTCCACGTGTAAGCTGCATGCACAGCCTGGACCACCTGATTAGCAAACGCATAAAGTTTAGACCAGACTACCTTCTCAAATTAAAGCTTACACAAGTCGACCTTGCTCCACAAAATGTGTGTTTATTTTCAATCCAATTACACAGGAAGCAAATTCCCATGGTGCAGAAGAGTGGAAGGAACCTAACACGGACTTTGTTTGTCTAGTCCTCCCAGTCTTGTTTAAGGTCAGCCGATCAACAGTGCTTAATTATCACGAGAATATTAAAATTGAGGAAGACAGACAGGTAGTTTGGGTCGTCGTAAGGAACGAGCCAGTAACACGGTATTCGTCAAAGAACGCCCAAGGTCGGAAAAACACGCTGTCTCTAAAGACGTCTAGTCGTTAGTTGTTAACTCTAGCACGGCTTCCTTCACCCAGATTTAAACCAAAACAATGAAAACAAGACATCAGAAACAGCGCAGCAATTTGGCTAGTTACAAACAATTACGCTCGGCTTCTGCAAAATTCAGTCCCAATGGAAACCGAGCATTATTGAACCAAATAAAGATTGAAACCTATTTCAGCAGATCATTTCGCGCGTTGACTATGAAACTAAGAACAGTAATCAGGCCGATTAAATGGATTTGTACTTGCGTAAATCCACAGAAACTAAAAAATTAATCGGGATGTCCATTAAGAAATCATTTAATGGTAGGTCATTTGTGGTAGAAACGGGAGCAAAGGCCCTAAATTAAGGTTGTTCTGTTTTGATGTCAGTTTTATGTTCAGAGTCTGTTATGATTGCACTAGAGTGCAGCGTGGTGCATTCTAAATCTAGAGCACCATTACCCAAGCAAGCCCACTAAACAGGTGAGTTGGGGACGTTGGTTTGTATTTACTAATTTAGGCTGGAGACGAAGCAGCTGCTTGCCGAGAAAGAGAGAGAAGGTACAGAGGCTGATTACATGAAAATAGAATAAAAGAAAACTGACCCTCGAAGCGCTGAAGAGATGGAGGAGATGTTTGAAAAAAAAGAGTTATTAGGAAGCTGAAAGCGGAGAAGCGAGGAGGGCGTCTGCCACATGGCACTACTTTCCAGGTCCTTGTTCTTCTCCGCTGACACGGGCCATACTCCAGCCACGCAATTTCTCACTAATCATTGTTCAGATCCAGGTCCAAGGGGCTTTTGGTGGGAGGGAAGCAGTTAGTAAATGAGAAACAATAATAGTCTCCAGTACAGATCATCATTATCCCCATCGTTCCCCTTCTGTTTCCACACCAGAAGAGCCTTATCCCACCACCTTTGTAGCTCATCCAAGCTTCTGTATCAAATTTTATGCACTTTTACCTAAATGCATTTAAACGTAGCCGGTGATAACCCCCGCAACAATAATCCACTCGACAGGAATCCCCGCGCAACAATAAACCCCGCAAGCAGAAAAGTCATTGTCAGGGTTAGAATATTGTTGGCAAGGCCGAGTAAAATCGTAGATATTAAATTAATTAGGTTAGGTTAGGTCAGAGGACCCCGAAAATTACAAAAAAAAATAGGATTTATTGTTGCGGAGTTTATTGTAGTACGGGGATTTTTGTGGCGGAGGCTATTGTTGCGGGGATTGTTGTTGCAGGGATTGTTGTAGCGGGGATTTCAAATTCGATAGTAATTTTATAGTTGTTCATAATATTGACACCTTCTTCGGCTTCTTTCAGACTAGCAGATTATCAAACCGTGGAAGAATAAAATTGTATTGCACAAGAAACCACTGGAATTACACGTAAATAGTTCACACCAATAGTTTATCCGGTAAACATCATCGAATGATTAAATGATTGAGCAAAGTTCCAACATTTAAGTAAATACATTATCATGTACTGTACGTACACTGTTGCTTCTGAGCTGCCGCATGTAGTTTTTTCAAATGTTTGATCTTCTTGTTGGTCACAGGAAAAGAAAGAGCCTTGCTCAAGACAAGAATAATGTAAAAACGAAAGCGGTTCGTTTTTTGTGCCTTGCCAGAGAGAAATTACATGTGCCTAGCACCTGCCGCCCGAGAAGATGGGGGTGGAGGCTGGTTGCATGGATCAAGAGTCCACTACAGTTTCCACTTCATTATTTCTCTATTTACTCTTTTTTTGTCAAGGATAATAGACACAGTTCTTCCTATTCTTCCCAACCGCTCATTATTCCTTTTTTTGGCTCAATAATAGTGTTTACATAATACAGATGCTACAGCAACAAGCCTGGCCTAAACGCCTAAGTAGGCAGATACCTGCTTGGCTTTGGCTTTGGCGTGTGCCGAGGGGAAGCGGCGGTAAATAAATGTTTTTTTTGCTCATTAACTCCACGCAGGTTGAAATTGGAACTAATCAGAACCACGCCTGGTTGAAAGGCCCAGCCGGGTTTGGCAGAACAAATTCGCCAATTGTTTCAAGTCCAAGTTCCGTGTGTACATCAGTTGTCTGGGTTGTTTGGGATGTTTATAGTGTAATTCTCGGGGTGGCTGACGGGCGAAAGTCCCGTACAACAGAGAGATTTGTGTCAGTCTCAGGCTGTTGAGCCAAAAAAGGCTGTAATATATACCTTTCTCTCAAGCCTGTTGCTAATGTTTATGGCTTCTCAGTCCAATTGAGTAGAGTGACAATTTTACGAGAAAGTAATAGTCGTAAAACTTTTAGGGCAGAAGGTATAAAGTGTCTCGGTCCATTCCATACACGTCCCTTCAAAAGGACCAAACACCAAACTAGTTATTGATATTGACTCCTGATGGGTGCAGCATTGCAGCCTCAGCCTCAGCCTCAGCCCCATTCACTTCCAAAACCAGCTCCATAAAAAAGACACGAATTCCAAACAGCAAAATCCCATGAATGAGTTGCAGAATGAGAGAACAATAATAAGGCGTTTTGTTCATCCAGGTTCACAGTTACATTCACATGCACATCCAGTCAAGGCGTGATCCACTACATACTCCGATTAGAAGCAGCGATACGTATTTATTTTATAATAGGAGCAGAATAATAAAAGCGATAGCAAAACATGGGAACCTTAATAGCACCACTTGTTCCAGTGCGAATTAGGTTAGTGCATTTGGGTTTCATGTACATGATCATAAAATTCAAATATACAGAGCGGCTCATAGGAAATTGGTCAAGTGTTTGTATTACCAATATATTTTCTGGAGTCAATTTGGTGCATTTTTGCTTATAAATCCTTTCCAGTGGAAGGTTTGAATGTTAATTCTATGATTTCATAACTCTGTTCTTGAGTTTTTTCCCCCAAAATCCATCACCAAGAGCAACAGCTCGAGTGTCCTTGACGGCATGACGAGCAAGCGAACCTCTGTGATATGATTAGCTCTACCTAATGTTAATTGCGCATCTTAAAATTTCATCTGCTACAAGCATCGGTCGGCACTGCAATGCAAAGGTCTGACGTATTTTGAAGTAATAATTGGACAGAACGAGCTAAATGGTTTAATCGAATTTTTAGTGGCAAGCCAAGTGAGGAAGAAGTCAAGCCAGAAGCGTGCCTGGAGATGATTCCAAGGAATCCATAAAAGTAAACCAGTTGACAACTCGTCTATTCTTGGGCCAGGACAGTTACGACTTATTGAATGAGTTTAACATTATGTCCATGCTCTATGGGGAACTTGTTCCATGCACTTCGTGTTCAAGCCTCATGCGGCGGGTCTTCTAATCAGGACAGCACAATGCTCACAAAGGATTACAACTAGTGCAAAGTGACTTTGAGTTTGTTAGAGGATTGAGCTCCTTTGTCCAATCCACCAACTGCCAACTGGAAATGCACTGGGTGCATATTGCATAATGCATCGCATTATCCTGCTCCACCTTGGAAATGGGCCTAATGTCCCCTGCAGAAAGGCTCCTGCTACTTATTAGCTCGTAAAGTAGGAGGAAATCAGGCTGGTTCTGTCTTCAATTCAATTGCATTGAGAAGTAGAACGGTGCTGGAAGGGAGAGAAAAGGCAGCTGTGTCTTTCTTTGAATGAAATTGATAATAGAAAAGGAAGCTGGGACGCTCAAAGGAAATTCCATGCCAGATTTGTGGAGACTTGGAAGGTCCTTTGAATGAGAAAGGTAAAGAGGTTCCAAGGTTCGGATCTTTGAATGAAAAGGGAAGAATTTGGGGCTGGAGAATGGAACAACTACTTACTCCATTTCCCTCTTTCCCAACACAATCCCATATTTATTGAATCAAAGCCTGGCTTGGAAAAGGTCAGGTTAGTATCCTCCACTGCCTTCAATGAGCCAATAATTCAAATCTTGTTAGGGTCACCCAAAGTCCTCTGCTCCCTCAAGGTCAGCATAGGAAGGGCCCACCAGTCAGGGGCTTCTCTCAGATCTATGTATTTCTCCATATAGCATTTAGGTGCTAATGTACTGCAACGCTGTGTAGCAGAACCCATGTGCAACAGATATTTTAACAAATGTAAAGTAATTTATTTAAGTTTAAGTATTCTGCCATTTCCGAAATTGATGTTCTGATCGATTAGCTGATGCAGAATTCCCAGCTAAATAGTTTGTGCTCTTGAGTTTTAGCCTGAAATTCAAGTACTTACTTTTGTGATTCTTGTATTTTGAGTCCCGATCCCGTATCTGTAGTAAAGGAACTCAAGCATTGTGCCGGAACGCCGTTTGAAGATTTTCATTTAGGGTGACTAAGACTCCGTTCCTGCTGGCTCCATGTCAGGACTGTCATGTCATGTCACACCAAGTCTCTCTTTCCCCGTCCTGCTGTCTGTAAATTACAGGCGAAGGGTCCCTCGTCTCGCAACATGACTTGGCTGTTCTTTCATAACCTTGAAACTGTTCCAGCCAAGTAATACTAATCCTGGCAATGCAGAGTTGAGCGTCTTATATTACATCAGCGGTAGGTAGTGGGTACTTCATTAATAATGTAAAATAGTGCACTAGTGCCATTCTCCAGCAGAATTACAATGCAGACTAAGATTATTTGACCTGATTCAGGTTGACGAATATTCGTAAAAATTCAGTTGTTGCCTAGTGTTCAGGTCACCCTTGCAAACCAGCTTGATTCATGCCCAGCACTTCTCAAGGCCTAAAAATAATATTCAGCCCAGACAAAAGGGGGAAAATGGGGTCTTTGCCTGATCCAGATAAAATTGGGAGTTGAGAATGGAGCGAGTGGAAGATGGAATGGCTCGTGTTCTTCACATTTCAAAAATCTGTGAAAAGACGGGAGAAGAACCAAGGGCCAGGTGTTCCGTTTTGAAGGATTCCTTTCAGACTTAAGTTTTTTCCCTCTTGTGGCTCAACTTCACCCCCTTGGTCGTCTCGCATGTATCTCCGGAGTCTCGGATTCGAGTCATACATCATCTGCGGTGTGTTGAGATGAGATTCGGAAGATTCCTTTTGAGCCACGAAGGGGTCCCAAGGCCTCTCCGAGCTCTCACACTGGACTGACCCTTCAACTTCAACCTACTTTGATGAGAAGAGGACCTGACAGGGGGAGACTGGCTCACTTCTGCTCCCTTCCTTCGCTCCAGCCTTCCTCCACTCCATATTCAGTCTCAGATCACAGGCAAAGATGCTCAATTTTGAATTGAGTAACAATTCGGGTCTAAGGGCACGCTTCTTATCTCCATCTCTCTCTCTTTCCATGTAGAAATCCAAATTGAAGATGAGCAGACTCAAGGCCATGACAGGCAGTAGGCAGTCCGAATTCCAAGTTCCACTATTGAACAATAGCTCAGCGCTTACTGAATAATTTCATAGGTTTTACAGTGTGGATCTCACATTCAGAATCTGTAGGTAGCATGTGTAGCGTTTGGGTACATTTGTATCTCTGGTGCTCACTCAAATCGGATTTTACTCTTCGGATTGAGGTGAAGCTTGTTAGCTGACGTCAATCGAAAGCAGTGTTTTGCCCCAGGCTAGAGTTACTTGAAAATTAGGGAAATTGGGAAAATTGGGAGAAAGCAGCGCGTGTTAAGCCCTAACTCTATCTCAACGGTGTTAGCTAACTTCCTAATAAATATATTAGGCATAAACAATAGCTCAGCGCTTACTGAATAATTTCGTAGGTTTTACCATGTGGATCTAACATTCAGAATCTGTAGGTAGCATGTGCAGCGTTTGGGTACATTTGTATCTCTGGTGCTCACTCAAATCGGATTTTACTCTTCGGATTGAGGTGAAGCTTGTTAGCTGACGTCAATCGAAAGCAGTGTCTTGCCCCAGGCTAGAGTTACTTGAAAATTAGGGAAATTGGGAAAATTGGGAGAAAGCAATGCGTGTTAAGCCCTAACTCCATCTCAACGGTGTTAGCTAACTTCCTAATAAATATATTAGGCATAAAATATAACTCAATCTATAGCTAGGCACTGCTTATATAGCTTATGTGCACATGGTAAGCTCAACTAATTTCTGTTTACTGTACTTTCACCTACAAAATTATTATATATAGAGTTTGAGTAGAATTGGTTGTTGGAGGTGTCGGGTGCAAAGTGCAAACACGTCAAAATTTGATGATCATTATTACGACCTTATTGCTAAATGATCCCGCTGCGTTGTGGCCATGAGAAAACGTGCTCTTGAGTGAAATCCTAGCATGTGGGCACACCGTGCCACTTGGGTAATATGCTCAGTGCTATGAGCTTTAGGACGAGATCGGAAGACTATGGAGTGAAAGTCAGCTTTCACTTAACTACCTTTGTATAATATTCTCATTGGGTATTCAAGCACTGCAAGCAAGCGAGTAACTGGGTTAATAGGAAATTTATTACCGTGCGACTGTCTCATTCCAATTGGAGCCAGTGTTATGGTTATTAATTTTAAATGCAGCGTGCCAGTATTTCACAATAGGGAGATATAAAAATACCGTACTAATATAAAAAACTCAATTTTACGAGTATTACAATTCATGAAAGTATGATTGAATTGAATATTGAATTTGCCGTTTTGCAGTTAAATAAATAATTGCTAACTGTACTCGTTACGAAATTCTCTCTGACGTTCCATGCCGCCTAACCTTCAGCTAGAGCCTATATGCCTACTCGTTGAATTGAATTGGTGGTGTTGAAGGATTTCAATTAGAATTATGCTCACTTTCGTAAAGAAATAATAATAACAATTTTCACGTGGGATGCACGTTGAACCAGGTTATGAGTGGTTTACCTTGCCATTTGGAATGTCTTGAGAAACACCATACGTTAATATTCCTATGCACACTCGAGCTAAAGTGCCCAACTGTTACATTACAAGGAAGAGATCCCCTACAATTACCATTGTTATTAGGAACTTTTATAGTACACCGTAAACTGAGAATTACGTTACGACGTAGGAAATTTATGTACAAAACTGTGAGAATATTATTGCATGACTCAATTTAATATACAGGTATAAAAAATCAAAATAAATGTAAAGGATTTACGGCATGTTGGCAAGCGTATGTGGAACTCCACTTATTGTGAAAGGGATGCTAAAATCCTCATGCAGTCCTGCATATGGGGAACTGGAATGCTATTCTGTTCTGCAATAGTAAATACAAATATTTAATTTACTGGCGAAAATAACCCGGATCCTTCCGCTTCATATTAACACTGAATTGAGAAAGTGTATTTACCAAAACTAATCATCCTTGACTAATATAATCTTGATTGCTCACATCTAGGCGATTTTTTATGCAAAACAATTGCGAAATTAAGATTTCAGATTTCTTCAGCATTTACACTTTGCTTGACACCGGATTGGTCAGTTCGAATACATATAGGCATATCAGGGTTTTCGTGTCTTAGAAATTCTTAGTAACTCGAAGTGAAGAAATATACGTTAAGAAGATAACTATTACCATTATAAATGAAATTTTGGATTCAAGTTGAGATTTTGCAATGTCTACAGAGCAGATCAGGGCGAGTCTCTGTTTACACACTAAGACGCACAAGTCGTGCTTTTGTGGCGTTTATTTCTTATACGTACATTTAAACATGGAATGACCGTAATAAAGGCTTGGGTTGTTTCCTGGAAGCCGCTCTGTGTAACCTCGATTTAACGTCCAAGCAACTCATTTGTGTCAGAAATTTGGGTTTGTGGAGAAGTCGTAATTGGAATATTTAGAGTTGTGAAGCATAGACGGAGTTTAAGAGGATCATTATGACTTGTTTCCACTCTCCCATCATTATTATGCCACCAAAAGGAAGAACCTCGCAGAAACTGTAATTTAATTAAATGGGGGAAAGTTCCCCTTGGAAAACATATAACTTCGAGTCTTTATTCAATTTCCAGGCTTTTCAACTTTTGTAAACCTCGGATAAACCAATTTGAGCGGGTTAACCTCTTGCGTTTTGGCCTGGATCATGTTCTGTTCCCTTTAATTGACAATTGAAGTAGATGGTTCCTATGGAACGGATTTTGGGCTTGGAATTGAGCGGGATTAAAATTGTTCTATTCTTGGGTTTCTGAGTTATGTGAGCCCTGAGGCTGAGTGAGAAAAGGACCACCTTCCTTGACACCAACTAACCGTTCTCTGAACCGCTCTGGCCTGATCTGCCACCTTGAGAAAAGAAATGAATGGCGGAGTTTAATTTATTAGTTTATTTTACTTCATATTTTCACTTTTCTGAACTCATAAATCAGATCTACTACTGCGGTTCACTTTAGGCTTTAACACATTATTACCTAATGGGACTACCGAGCTGAAAAGGAAAAATTCTTCAAATTGTTTTGAACGGAAAAGGAAATTGGGTTTGGGGATTTCTTGAGTTTTTCTTCCTCTGGCTTATGCTACAGCTTGTTTGTACAATATTCTCAATATTGTATTACTAAACTTCCTGTGAATTTGTACTATAATTCAAATGATTCAATCACGATTCTAAGTCAAAGTTCAATGATCCATCGATTGGTGATCTTTATTCTAGTCCATTTTTTTTGAACCAATAATGCACCAGGAATGTTCTATTTTCCCCACTTTTAAGATAGATATACTGTACTTGTACCAGTTTCAAGACAAAACCAATGGCATCGTTGTAAAGACTGTAAAATTTTGAAATAATTGATTTGTCATATTTAGATACAAAGTTTAATGCATAAATGTGCATTAGTAAAGCCAAGACACATTTCCCATAAAGGATAAACCTGTCCTGACACTACAAACAAACTGTAACAAACACTAAGCTTCTTGAGAAATTGCTTCAATGTGTATCCGATTTTCCTTTTTGATGCATTACACTGTCCTCGATCTCATACAGCTTCTACGTGGTATGACCTTGGAGTTTCTATGTAGCTTATGGTAGTAGGATAGGTCAAGATGAAGGCGGAATAGGCTCTGAGCCACTTCAATGTTTACCTGGAATTCTTTTTCAAAAGCTCATTTTCGGGCTGAACATGAAGAATGTGTCTGGAATTTGTGGAACCAGTTCTTTAAGCTCCACTTTGTGTGCAGAGAGCATACAAAACAATTATTGTTGCTGTATAAGTGTACGTACGTATATGTCGTGATGAACATGGCACTCCTACTTCTAAATTACGCCTTAAATTATTCTTTGAATTGCATAGAAGCGAAAAATACTTCTAAAAATTGGTAATTTTCGTGTGGATTTTCTGAAAACTTAATAGTACAGTTCTGGCAAAAATCTTACATTCACCAAAATGACACTGTTATAGGGATGCTCGAAAATTGGTTTAATCATTACTGGAACAAAGCCATTTTTGTCGTTTGCGTAACAACCTGTTTTCTATTATTTAATTGAAATGTTTTTATGTAGAGTACACAGTTCTGCAGTTGTGTCGTTCACAGGTTTCAGACGTACCTATGCAATGCCTCAATTGGACCGTTGTTATATAGAGTTTTACGACACTGTTCCCTCATTCCAGGAAATAGAGCCAACAACCCTTAAGAATTGAGACAAAATGTTTCTACAATTGATACTGTCCCAGACAAGATACTGTTTACATAACTCTGGAATTTGAGGAGAAGCAGGGCCAGTTCCCAGGCTCCTGACGCTGTTTGGTGTACTTATTCCGTAGTACCTGTACAGGGGTGGATTGCCTTATCTCCTGCCGTCTCTACGTAATGTGCACTCCCAACAACAAACCCAGAACCTACCCGACCTTTTATCTTTTTATGCCAGAGTTCAGATTCACATCCAGACTTGACATGGTCTCTTTTGTTGTCAACAAGTGGGAAATATGTCGGATCTCCTTGTCAACTTCCCAATATGACCGAATACAAGAAGAAGCTCTTTGGGGTCAAGCAGAGAGTCAGGGACTCACAATCAGCTTCCATTTTAGTCACTCCTTTCCATTCATAAATAGATGTACAGGCAGGTTCGGAACGAGTTGAGCTACTAGTAGTAACAATATGATTTACAATAATGCTAGATTGACTGAAGTGAGGAACATGGCCAAAGCGGGTAACGCCCACGCGGAGAGTTGGTACATATGGTACCTATCCGCACTTGAGAAATTCATTGTTTGGTTTTTTGGAACAAGGGGACTAACCAAACTACAGAATTAATGTAATTTATTACGCTTAAATCTTTTTGAAAAAGCTAACTTCAATAGGAGTTTGCCATAGGTGCTCAGAAACTTTCTCCATGAATGTTTTGACCATTTGCCTTACTTTACCCGCATCTTTACATTACCTTGTTAGAGAATTCAAATAAAAGCTTATGTGGTAATAAAGCAAGTGTGGTTACGATAAAAACATACGGAAATCATACTAAGAGACTGCTACTGTATATTCATGGAAAATTACGTGTAACTATGTATAATAGCGTGCTTTTGGGAGAGCTGTGGAAATCAGCATATTGCCAGTTGTACGATTCCATATGGATCTCCAGTACACGAGCCTGCGATCAGAACATGGAGCTGGGTTGATAAGTGCAGGATTAGTGCATAGAGTAAATAGTTGGTCAAGTGGGGTGTGAGGAGGTCTGTACATCCTTGGCCGATGAAGTGATTCTGCTTGTGTCATTCCCAATTCCTTGGGGAAAAGAAGTATTTTCTGGTTTTCTTCAACTTGATCGTCAACTTGATCTCTTTTCACCCTTTCATCTCACACTTCATTAAAGTTGAAGAGGACTGGGAAGCGAGGCCGACTGAGAGAAACGAAAGGAAAATACCAAGTACTGGCTCTGACCCATATACGGCCTTCTTAGACGGAGCAGGCTTTCACAAGTTACCATGGCTTCCTTTCACAATTCCAAATACGATCTTTCCTAATCTGTTGAGGAGCGGGGCTGACAGACGTATGGTTATGACTCGGCTTTATCTTTATTCAGCCTTTTGGTTGTCAATGGTTTCTGTTCCAAGTATCCAGTTGAGTCTTTGACCTTTGAGCTCCCCCAATTCATAACTCTGCTATCAGGCAGTACGTGGAATGCGGCTCCTAGAAACCAGCAGATAATGAAGCATTTTAATAGTAAGTACATACTTAACTTAGGAACCAATTCATTCATTCACGTACAACCCTTCTGCAGCTAAAGGCAATTGACTCATAAGCGCAATTTGTGCACTCTGACGTAAATATTTACTAACTGTAAAATATTTTAGAACTACTACATCCATTCGTTAAGCTATTAAATAGATACCACTCGTAATATTTCACTTTCCAATCTACTGATAAGAAGTTATGAATGTTAGCACGTAATAGACTTCTAAGAATTTCAATGCCCTTATTTCTCGCATGTACAGAATGAATTATTTCAAAATTAAAGGCATTGCTGTAAATTGCTTTATATTTTTATCTCGTTCGCCCTTGAGCAAAAAACCCAAATAACTCTATCCTTCCACTTTTCACGCTTATATTAAGCTAATTTTTAACTTGCATTTGACTATATTCAGTACAACTCTACCTTACCTACTCCTACTCCCTTGATAAGGCTACAGCCAGGTCAAATAAAACCCTTTGATTAATGGAAAATTAATGGCATTTCATCCTAAGCCGAGCAGTACTGGCAAACTCCATGGATCACCGTGTTTGTTTTTAAGCTTAACTGATAATATGAATTATTAAGGCAGTTCCGTAGAACGTGAGCCATGCTATTCCTGAAATTAAAACTCGGCTGCAATTTACTGATTAGTGTAAATCCATTAGTCGTTAAGAGTTCTGGGCTATCTCGGCCTTTCCCACTACGCGTTGCGTTTTGCGTTCTGCTGAAAGGACCTTGAGTGAGTTCTTGGTAATCTTGAGTCAGTTTGTGTACTCTTATGGTATCAGGATCAGAATAATGAGTGCAATATTTAATATGTAGGTCATGTAGTGGAATGGAAAAGAGGTTCAAGCCATGTGACACTTTCACGAAGTGATTCATTATGCTGGCATTATTGGTATTGGTAAGGGGATCCCATTATTCCTGCTCCACTCTCATACGCTATATCTACACTTCACACACAGCGTCCAGATTCCATTTCATAGCATAATAATTTACCTCTGTTGACACTCTGACACGCTATAAATATCCAAATATCTCCTATCTCCTTCTCATATGAGCTAATTACTTTTGAGCTATTCATAGCCCTTAATTCACTTCCCAGAACTGATTCAACGTCAGCCAGTCAGTCATCGGCCAGAGCCACAACGGTTAGGTACATATTGGCCTGTTATTTTATACTAGCTGGCCCACAATTCAGTGACAAGCACTCCTCTGTGTAGCGGAACTGGTCAACTTGTACAGAAATATGTCAAAAGTTGGGCTTAGAGCCTGTAAATACTCAATTCATAAGTGCCAAATCAATGCAGATAAGAAATGCCTGCCAGAAAGAAAAATACATGCATCAATCCCAGTAAATAAGCTCGTTATTGGTGAAGATATTGGAGTTTTGGATTATGGCTTCAGGTCATCCGATTGGGCTTGACTCGAATAATGGTTGCTTTTACATTTACAATTTTATTCAGACACAATTTATTTCTTCATTGTAAATCCGACATTCGGTTTCCCTTTCGTTGCTGTTACGGAATCAAATCGTGAAATTCATTTTGCCAGAAATGAGGAAAACCCTTCAGACAGATATACATACATACACGGATAGATAGATACTATGCATTGATTAGCTTGTTATATTCTAGGATTATGTACCTTCTGCCTATCTCATTCACACTCTGAACGGGAATGCAGAAATACATACAGGATGTTATAACTAGAGATCAGTAACTGGAATTCGTGCGAATCCTAATCCTAATCCCAACCATAAAAAACACAAGCTCTTATCATCACTCCAGTCACATACCCTTCTGCTCCTGCTCCATGCACGTACTCACTATTTGCATTTGCACAAAGCGATGGCCCAACACCAAATCTGGCCTTTGTTCCACAGAAGTCGTCCGTACAGTACCTATAATATTGATTCATCATTCATGAGTGACATTACCTAATTTTCTAATGAATTCAAATTCTGACTACTTGTAAATGGAACATTTATTTATAGTTTGCTAATACGCATAACTGTAAGCTCCATGTACAATTATTCAGTATTTGTATGTTCTACGAAGCAAGCTATTAGCAAAACATAAACAAGATCAACTCTGGCTTAATGGCATATTTAAATGTCCATAAGGATTTACTGGAGAAAATTAGGCTATATTTTAAATGCTAAGCTGGTACTGCAGCAATACAGTATGGTACAACAGGGCGCTTATACATGGTTGGATGCATGCACGTGAATATCTCAACGTTTAACATATTTACCAAGGAATAATGCTATTTGGAATTTTTTAACAATTAGCGTTCAGATGAACAGTTAATGGCTACATAAATATAATTGCAATGTTTACCCTGTATCACACTCATATTGAGAGGCTCTGGCTTAGACTTTTCAAATATTCACCTTAAAAGCATGAGCGGTCAGTGGCCAGCTTTACCGGAGCAGCTCCAAAATTTTGGTAGAATTCATGTTCACTAAATATGTTGAAACTAGAATTACACAATATTTTTAATACTTGGAGTTATGGAGTATCAGAACAGAATACCGCCAGTAAGCTAATGCATATGGAATCCCATGACGCATGACGCCGAGTAAGAAATCGTTAGGTTCGGAATTTGTGATCCAAGTTGAATGAAATTGTGAATATTTGCCAGGGATGAAGAAGATAGGAAGTTTGGGGAATGAGTTCAAGGGCGGGCGTAGGTTTGAGAAAGGCTTGGATGAGAAGAATGGAGATTGAAAGGAGGCCTGACGTGACACGCGGAGCACTGAAGGGTCTGGACCGGAAGTCTCCGTCCGTTGTATTTTCTGAGACGAAGGGAGGCTTTTCCTAGGGACATTTTCCTCATCTTCCTTCTGAGTAAACTCCTATTATTGTTCCTTCTTGCCTCCAGTTCTAGGCACACTTGACATTTCCGGCCTCGCCTGCATTTCCTCGGAAATCTCTTCAATCCCAAACCAAAAGCTCCCAACATCCAGTCCAAAGTCCGGCTTGTTTGTTTCTTCACAAACCTCCGACTCATTCATAGTCCCTCGTCTCCTCCTATCGCATCTCGCTCTGTCCCATCTCGTCAATATTATGTTTTCTCAAGCTCTGATGACATAATGCATGCCAGCAAGCCTATTTGTACCTCAGAACACTGCCTCACATGCCTCCACAGATACACTCATCAAATTCCATGTCCACATAACAGAAAACCCACACACAAACAGAGAAATACTCAATACTAACCAGGATTGAACTGGTACCATTGGATTATGTTACAGCCTACTGCCTACTGGTGCAGTGTCTTCCTGATTACTCAGAATTACTAATTCAAATTATGTAGAAATTATACCTTAATTTTCACAGAATTACACTGACTCACCATTAGTTCACTAACTAACTATATGTATATGCACAATTCCTAATGTGCTTAATAGTGGATAAACCATTTCTGCACAACGGTTAATTAATTTCAGTTTACAAAACGCCTCAAAGTTCTGCGAAAGCGACAATTGGAGTGACTGTCCACGCAATACAGTTCAAACACGAATCTGGAAGGCGTCTACGTTGTATTGAGTCTTCCGCGAATTCATTACATTATTATTAAGAATATGCTAAGAATTTACCGCCAGCTCTGCCTAACGAATAAGGCGTATCGCAAGCTTATTTGATCCGAATAAAGTTGAGTATTTTAATCGGTTCTGAGTCCTGAGCAGATTTGTGAGATTGGCATTGGAAGCAAATGACTGTGAGTAGAGGAGCACAAAAAATGAAAACAATGCCTTGGAATGTCAATTATATTCCATCACTAAGATGATATAATGATATCGATGTGGACCAGAAAAACAGGAATTTGTGCGTTGACCGAGCAAGGACGCGGATTGGCTTGGCTTCGCATCTCAGCGTCCCAGACATCTCAATGGGCTCTAACAGGGACGGAGTGCCTATCTCATGATTTCCTCCTGGCTCCAATGATCTATCTTGCTACAAAATAAACAAAAGGAAAAACCAAACGAGCTCACATAGTCGACATACCTTTCCCAATTGGAACAAGAGGAGATTAGGTAGGCTGCTTGTGTGGAGGAAGGCAGAGCAGAAGTTCCAGCTTCTGAGATGACTAATATCTCTTTGAGTAGTTTCCAATTCGGCCAAGTATGAGACGCTGTTTATTATTTTTTTGGCCCTCTGCGTAACCTGCCTTGTCTAATTTTATTGGCTTGGGTAGTCAAGGTCTGAGAATTTGAGGCGGATGTGTTACGTGTGGAGACAGAGATCTTAATTGAGTCATCGGGCCCAGCAATCCGCTTCCACACACTTGATCTACAAAAACAAGTTCTGGGTTTCCGCCTCAGAGTGTGACTGGTAAACCTCAATAGAAATCCGAATTACTACATGAAAAACAAGAATACAAAGTAAAAACTAAAATAAACAGCGTCCGTCAACAGGAAAGTCCTACGAAGGTTGTTATACTCGATCAATCGTAATGCCGAATTTGAATACTTGCTCCAAACATTATTTACGTTCTAGAATCTCATCCGCCTATTTGAATGCAGAGCCTATTCTAAGATTCTCCAGCAGATTCCAATTTTTGTGAAATAAATACCAACTTATGGAAAAGCGGAATATGCTATAATGTTTTGGAAACTTGTTTTTACTGCATTACATCATGCATACTATTAAACAGCTCAAGTTTTATTGGCTTAATATACGAGTACGTACGTAGGATGTGCGCCGCCTGTCGCCTCATCCGCTTTGTCAGCAGCCAGCAATAAATTATAATAATGCTTCCATCCATGTTTGGATATAAGCCTATTCCAGCCCAGTGAAGCCAGGATTAGTCCAATGATGCTCATCATATTTCAAAAATCATGCTTCCGATTACACACAACTTTCACTGGAACGCCTTCCGCTTTTCCGAATATCATAACGCCAAAGAACGTGCTTCTCTGTTCGTAAAGGATTCTAAGCCAATTGAGCACTGTCATTCCATCAACTGCCACTTTGAGCGAACCATCAACCAATCTACTTTACTCACTCTAGTAATCCACACATTTTCTGATTCACAAGTTTTAAAATAATAAATACATACAGAGATGTTCGCACCCAGTGGGACTCAGGAACCCACAGCGTATTTATAAATGAACATCCCTGTGCAAATGACAATGCTAAATACCTATTCATGATCCGTACAATGTATCACTTTCATTTTTATGTTGGTTACAGAAATTATTTATAATGAAAATTCAAAGAGAATTCATATGTCGCTAGTCTGGCAAAAATTCAGCAAACAATTGAAATACACCAATGGGAAGAGCAATAAATTGTTTAGGAACCGTAGTTAGCGAACTCATGTATTGTCAATGTTAAGGACTGGTCGAATTATAGCATTAATTCCAGATAAAATGGTTTGCGTGGGAGGATAATCTTAGGTTATGAACAAGAATCACTTTACACACATCAGACGCTGTTGCAAAGTTTTGGAACCCGAACAACGAGGTTATTTTCCCCAATAATAGAAACAATCTCGGTCTCATTCCTTCATCTAGTATACGAAGGCAAAGGTAAAAGCTGAGCAGCAAGCAATACTTCAGAAATTCCCAGACATGTCCAGCCAAGTGTTTAGGAAAGCCTGACATTCTAAATACTCCGTTTGTTGTATTCGTATATTTTGATTGAAACATGTCTCTATTTGGACGAGTGGTGAAGCCGTGTTAAAAGTCTTAATAATGGAAGAGTGACTGAGCCAAGCGAAATATCATAGTGGATTTTCTGAGCGGACTGTCTGAGTCCAGGTAAATATTAAGTGAGAGGAGTAAAAGCATGTTGTAAAGGCCTAACAAGCCTCATCAACAAGTCGTAAAGAAATTCATGCAAAACGCTCTTCTTCCTGTCCCATTTAACGATTTGACAACTGATTTACTATTCAATTTTTTCTGAAGATCCTTTTCTCCACTTTTGAGGGCTTGAGAAGTTCTCTGGGAATAAAATCTGGCGAGCTGATTTCACGGCGTTGTTCTGTGCCGTTCGGACATAAAAAATAATGGTCCAGCCCACGACTTGGAGCCCATGCCCAGGTTCCTAGAAATCTGGACAAGGTTGAAGGCCCCAACCTGGTTTGAGCCTCCGCTTCTCAACCTCAAAGTAGTAGACCATAGCGGAATAGTGTCATCTGAGAAATTGAGTATTTTCCTCCGCATAGGAGCCTCCGGCCTAATGTATTAATGTAATTGAGAAAATTCTTAATGGAGGCGACTCGAACCCTTTTATTTCTGCCGCTCATTCAATTTGGACCTTGAGAGCTGAACACGGAAGTTGTTGCTTTAAACCAGGCTGGAGGAGCCAAGGAAATGGGGAAAGGAGATCAAAAGGTTTTCTCTTAAGAGTTTTCTCCGCTGTTCTACATTCGGTCCACAAGATACACGCGTGCACAGAAGACCTATGGCGGCCTGTGCATTTCTTTATGCCCAACCAACAACACAACAGGTAGCCCACTTTTATAATTCATAATTCTCTTACGCATAAATACTCTCCATATCTCAATGTTCTATTTTCAAAAAAATTGCCTTTCTCCGATTTTTAATTCTGATGTAGCTACACGTGTGTTCAGTCCAACGTGGAGCCCACAAATGCACAGCTTCAGATCAGGCTTCTGGAGTGAGCGTGTTGGTTTAAAACTGGAATAGAAGTTATATTCCCATTTATATACTAAAATTCGCAAGTACCAACTGAAATTAGTTTATACATTTTCTGTACATCCGTCCTGCTAATTCGTTTTAAATGTTAATTCTTGATGAACTGACGTGATTACTTAAAGTAGATCACAGTACATGAGAGCATACTTTCAACTTGACAGTATTTTAACTCAAATCATGAGCAATTATGTATTGAAAGATTTTGGTTAACGTGTGTTAATTTCAAATCTCTGCCCAGTCCGTTCGGTCGAATTATATTATTGTTTGAATTATGAAATTTTATTGATGTACTATGCTGTACATTTGGCCAGCTATGCCACGTCGGCACACTTTGTGTGCTGAAATATGAAATATAGAAATGAAGCGTATAATGATTTAATGTAATTTTCAAATTATTGGATCTTGGTTTGAAGTAACATTGCAGCCTGGCACACAATAAAATCTGAGCGAGATTTTCTTAATTGCTAAATAAGTAAATGCCATTACTTACTTTTAATCTTCTATAATCTTAGAAATAAGGATCTTGTTGAGAATATTGGTGTCATTAAAATGTTTACATAGAGCCCGAAACGACTTGTACGTCCTCAGTATAATTTACGGCACAGTTTCCCATGTATTATCTTTGATTTTTTTTTGGCTAGAACAATCTAACATTCCTTTTCCATGCTATTAATGTTAATTACTTTTAGGGATAATGGAATGCTCGAATTTTTATTACACTTGTAGCTTGTAATTGGCACTGAGTGTCGTTTTGCAGGTTCCTGAGCACAATTATTCACCAAAGTACCGCTACATTACTACTATGCCATGAATGTTAGTGACCTCGTTCGGAATTTAACCATGCACTTCAGAGAGCGTTCCGCACCGAAAGAAGGGATTGGCTAAAGAAATCAAATCTAGAGCACCCGTTAAAGTTCAATACAATCTGCCAGCAAACCCATTGAGATTCAAATGGGCAGGCAAGTAAAAAAAAGTAAGATTTATTGGTATCGTCATTAACCCTGCACGAGCGAATCATATTAGAGTCATTAAAGAGGCTTTGAGAATTGGAATAATGTTTTGTTACGAGAATACCTTCCGTCATTAAATGAAAATGATTCAGAGGTCATATCGAAGGACTCATGGGACTTTTTTTTTGAACAAGTATTCCGCATGGCTCCGAATCTCGAGAATCCGATCCGCCTAAACTCCTTCAAACTCAACAGGAAATCTTGGAAGCACTTGTTCCAGCCCATAAAAATACTTTATAGCCTCCAATCAACATGGAACAATAAAAGCACATTTCCTCAGAATTAAGTATCTCCCTTTCCAAATGTCATGTTGGCAGCGAACAGGTTAACATGTTTTTTTTGGATTGGGGACAAAGCATAATAGTTTACTTCCTATTAACCAAAACTGAATACTCACTTGTCCAATGCACGTACATCAATAGAAGATATAAAAGAAAAAAAAATCCTTTCGATTTCAGGAGCTATTCACCCAACAGCTTACTCCAGCACCAAGCAGCGTAGTCCAGGGCCGTTTTAATGACTCTAATATGATACGCTCATGCAAGGTTAAAGTCGTTACAAATAAATCCTACATTTTTTCACTTTTTCTGCCTTTTGAATTTAATTTTACTATTCCATTTTATGGAACATTAACAGGCTCTAGACATTTCTTTCTCGCCTTTTCGGGTTTATCGTTTGCAGGATTGGTCGAAGTTAGCAGGAGTGGGCAGCGCGCCGACTTTAGGAAAAAACTTGGGAACCACACATGGAGCAAGCAGCGATTTTAGATTTGGCTCTGCAGCACGTGTATTTTACTCTAGATACCTATATCAGGCTTCAAAACGCCCAAATCTACTGTTGACTCTAGCCAGCAAGTTAGGTTCTCGGCGACTGCTCGATTGAATCAGAATAATCATTTCATTTCGGATACGTACGGGAGAAAATATTCACCATTTTGAATTTTTTAAATTCAATTTTATTTATAAAACTATTTTTAATTTACTTGAAGTACCTATGGGTGAAACCTGATTTTGTGGTGTGTTTAAAATTAAGTCCTATTGGTGCAATTTAAATCGGATGTTCTGTAGAATTAAGAGAACTCCAAGTGATTGGTATTTATAGCCTTGAAACCCTGTGATTATAAGCTTCCAAACTTAATGACAGCATTGTAACCGCAGCATAGTAAAACGAATAGAACGTGAAAGGAGGTCAGAAGAACTAGTAATTTTGAAATGTTGAGTAATTCCGATCTGCCCGCCTCTAGCCTGTAAACACGGTCCTCAGTCTAGACCAGGAGTGAACGGCCTAACAAGGTACGGAAATAATTAACACACTATTCCCAGATCCATAATTTAGTGCGAGAGCAGCAGAGAGACGCACAAAGTAAGCCAAAGCCAGGTTCAATTGAGTAAAGACCTTTTTTTTTTGAAGATCTAGCTCAGTTCGTGCCCAGGTAGAACAAGTTCAGTTCCAAACACGCCATCCAGTCCTCTGAATAAATTATGAGCTGAATCTTTAATTGCGGCCGACCTGGACTCCGACCTCAGTTAGTCACCCATGAATACTTTAGCCTTATGAAGGACCCGTTCGTTCCCCGTAATGGATTTGTAATTATGCTCAAAAATAACTATTACTCCATCCCACTGGGTTTTTTTTTCGAACGGGGTTAATAGGAAGAGAAGAGGAAAAGCTGGACTAACTGATCATCTCAAGGATAATGACTCTGAAGGATATTTTTAGTCCTGCCGGAAAAGCATCTGTATTTTAATTGACATCTCCTCGAATCTTATTTAGCTTTGAGTTAGGAAGAAGTGGGCTGGAAAGTTTGTGGATAATTTATGCATTGATCCGTGTATGTGGAAGGGAAGAGGAGTTTTGGGAAGAAGAGACCAATTATATAGACTACGGAGTTGGAGTATGATTCCTTAATTAGACTCTCAACTGAGGCAGCCTTAATTACACGTTATGCCATTCAGGCAGGCTCTGACGAGGAAATGTTTATAATAATACCATAATACAGCAGAAGACTCCTGGAAAAAATACACTCTGGCAGCTCGAGACCCCAAGCGTTGCATAATTCTCCGTTTCCTATTTTTTAAGCGTTTTTCATAAACGTTATGGGTTTTGGAATGTTTTGTAATTTTATTTAGCTATTTTCATATTACCAAACACAAACATGTACCTTTCCCTCTGTTTCATTGTACTAGGAGTTCATATTATAAATACCAATTCAATATTTCCCAAAAATAATGCCAATTTTTGCTTGTTTTTTCTGTAACTGCTTATATATAGTTTTAATGTTTAGAGAATTTAATATGTCAAGCTGCAATTAATTCAAAGTATACAGAGTTTAGATCATGATTCCGTGAAGCGTGACAAAGACGGAGAGAACTGGTCATTCCATAAGCCTCTTCCAGTCTCAAAGTGAAAGTTTGTGATTCCCACAAGACATGTCGGGGGAAAAGTTTTTAAATTGGGAAGTTGGAAGTGAGCCCTTGATTTTGTAATTACAGGCTTGGTTGTGTGGATCTTGAAACGAATTGGTTTCCTGGGAGCCTCCCTTCATCTTTTTCTCTTGAATGGAAGCTAATAATTATTGGGAAAATGGTACATGGTACAGAACATGCGGCTTCGTCCTCAGCACACGCACTCAGCTGGCACGTGGCGAAATTTTCCTCAAAAATTCATTATGTTTGTACACTTTAGACTGTAGGGTCGTAGAGAGGAAAGCATTGTGTTAACAAGTTGCCAGGTTGATTGAAAATTGAAATTGTGAACCGTTCTATTGGTATGTACCTACTTTTACGGTTTTTTATTGGGTGGAGCATGCCGCCGCTTAGGGCCGAAGCCCAGCCATTTCCATTGAAAGGCATATTTGGTGATTTGATTGGTTCATTTAATGGGATACTGCACATGGCAAATTATTACTTGTTTTTTTCAGTTCTTCCAAGTTACACAGAATTGATAATGTTAAGCGTACATAAATTCAGACATTCAAGTGATAGATCGTGAGATAAATACAAGTGCGGTTAACTACACATAGTTTTCGTCTTTTGTATGCAAACGTCTGGAACTTGCTGTGAGCAGTACCGTAGTTTTCCGTGGTTTAACATTATTAAACACCTGCATTATCTCAGCGTTCCACGAAGGGCGCCGTGCTTCGTGCTCACACGCTTTTTGCCACTCTGTCGAATAATACTGAATTTCATAATAACATAAAGGAACGACCTGTGTTGGTAGAATTCATAATTTAAATAGCCCAAATTGAGCTAACTCTAATTCCTGAGGAGTCGTCGTAGCTTGGTTTGTACAGTCTCAATCTTGCATTCCAGCTACGTTTGGAAGACTACGGTCTATCCCTCCCAACAGAAATGGAATGTAGACGGGCTTAAAGACTCATATTGGCATGGCAG
>JAQFXY010000292.1:0-37538 GCA_034693865.1 Ceratophysella sigillata
AGAATATACATTAGGATAGAGTTGAATTAGGTAAAAACGCCACAGCATTTGGTACTCCACTTAATATAATTTCAACGACATTTTGTCCACACGGCATTGGGGCACTCGGTATTAGGACCGGTATTCATCGAAAGTTTGTGAAGAAGGTCAAAGACGGATTACGAAGTACTTGCAATAAATCACTAAACACGTCCAACCATAAATAAACAACTAATAATTAAATACCGCATTTTCATTCGTACAGATTGTTGGTACGAAAATCCGAATATTCTAAAGCACGTTCGATATTAACAGTGGTCTAAAAATGAAGATAAATAAATGAGAACGAAGTTAGAAAAAATATTGAAATAGAATCCTAAAATGTAATTTGTATTCATGACCTGCTCGAGAAACAAAGGAATCCATTGAAACTCGCCAATGAGCTCGACCCTTCACATTGGGTGTAGCGTGCAGCATATCATAAGAAAGCCCTTATTCCCAGCTTTCCATTGGTGTTGGAATCGTGGAAATTGGCTAGAATTTCGATTTATTACAATTAAATGGAATTTGGCTTAATTTGTAAAATAGGCAATTGGAGAAGAGCGAGAGAAGAGACGAGAGTTCAGGGCTTCACTTCTCCAAGTGTCAGAACGAAACGCCATTCTCGGGAAATCTCTTCTCTCAAAAAACTCTAGCTACGCTTAACTATTGTACTTACGTACATGTATGTAGGTATGTACATGTAATGTAGTACATGCTGTAAGCGGCATTGGGATATAAATCCCATTTATGGAAATTAATTATGGATTGAAATTCTAAAATGTAACATATTAACGAATGCTACGTAGATATATTGTTTACTCTAAAGAACTAGGAACCAATCTGCTAACGAACCTATATCTTTGAATTCCACGTCAAATGTGGCTTCAATCAGTCGAGTGTCACACGTTTCAAAATGCAAAAATTAGTTTCATGTTGATTTTGTGATACACAATTCTATAAGCATTATGTAAATAAATACCAGTAATTTGTAAGATATCAGATGTGAAATACTATTATATGTATTAAGCTACGCTAGAACGAATGCACGGGGGAAAATAGGTTAAAACTGAACGTGATGGACAATAGTGGAATATACTTAAAAAAGGAAATGACGATTTTCTTTGTAATTGTTCTGTTTTACGTGCTTACAAGTTCAACGATGAAAATCCGCTGGAATTTCTAGGAAAAAGAGCTGAACGATAACTTGGAATTGGAAGTGATCGTAAGAGAGTTAAACTGTATTTTCTCAACATTGAGTGTCAAATAGAGATTAATGTGACATCAATAGGTACACAAATTATGGTATTGACTCTTCTAGCGTATAGTTGTACGTTGTACTTGAACTTATGTACATGCTGGTAATGCAGCATTATCATGCTGGTAATGCAGCATTATTTGTATAATTTACACAATACCTCCAGAAGGAATTTTATGGTTTCTGAATTCACCTTTCTGCTTCACGCCATTCAAACTGTTCAAGGTTAACATAAATATATTTGACATGAAAATTAATCATATTTCATCGTCCTCGAGAAGGCGTTTTGGTGGTTACATACGCTAGTAGTAATTTGTGCGGACTCTTGCGCACATAAAGTTCCGTAGGACGGACATTTGAAGACTACTAGATCCTAAATGTCACCAGAACACTTAATCATCAACCACAAACAGATTAATCCATACGTTCTCTTTATTTAACCTTTGCAATTAATCAAGATAATTGCTTTTGCAAAACAAGATGACGAGGTTAACTCGTAATTTAGAACTTGGCTGGATTCCAAATTTTGGTATAAAAAGGCGCCCGGGCCTTCGAGTCTATCATTAAAAACTTGAACAAGTTAATCAGAGCTTTTGCCAGCCAAACCATGGTTCGCCCAGTCCACTTACTCTGGCTCCTGTTAGCCTTCCCTGTCCTCGGCTCCTGTACCCTCACTCCCGAAGCCAAAATCCACCCGGCCGTGAACAACCAACTCCGGCTCTTCGGAAAGTCCAACGTATTCGTAACCATGAAGTCTGGAACTTCCAAGTTTTTGGAAACGATGAACGGTCGTAACTTCTCGAGTCGAGAGGAGAAGCTCCAGGCCATTGGAACGGGTTTGATGGCTTTCACGCAGAAGGACCAAGGACCGGCACTCAAGGTCATCTCGGCAATGTCAGGCATTAAGTTTGAGCCTTATTGGCTCAGTAACCAGATCTACGTCGAGCAAGCTCCTTCCTCGCTCGTCAGCGCTCTGGCCCTGATGCCCGCCGTTGGTGGAATTGAGGAGGTATTCTATTCCTTTTATCTTATTAATCTTATAGCTGCTTACCGATACATCGGACTTTTTCTAATCTCGTCAAAAGTCACTATTTAATATATAATGCTATTTACCTACTCAGTTTACACACGTTAAGCGCCATATTAACCTATGTGTACACTTTCTCGACGCTGTAGGTTCAGACTTATCAGCTCTACCAACCCGTCGGACCGGTCATCGAGACTAAGCAGAGCTCGGGTAATGCCTGGGGAGTTGACAAGATCCAAGCACCCACGGCCTGGAGTTACAACGGAGGAAACAACGGAGTCAACATTATCGTAGCCAATATTGACACGGGCGTGAATGGGGACCACGAGACTCTCAAGGGAAATTACCGTGGGACTTACGGCTGGTTTGACCCGTACGCCTCAACTGAAAAACCCAATGATCAACAAGGACACGGAACGCACACCATGGGCACCATCTGCGGATCAAAGGGTATTGGAGTGTAAGTTCCTAAAATTACATTAATAATCTTACACGCTGTTAGGAATAAGTGGTTGGTGTTTTGTTTGCAAACCGTAAAGATGGCCGCCAAAGAAGGCGCTGGGTACCACGCTTGTATTTTTAAACGTTTCTTTGACCTTCCGACCTAATAGGATTTACGACTAAGGTTTGGCGCTGTGCTGTATGAGCGCATAAAAACTCATGGCTACTGATTTGTATTGGCTCATAGGGCTCCAGGAGCAAAGTGGATGGCCTGCAAGGGTTGCGGACCTAATAACTGTGGCGGAAACGAACTCCTGGCCTGTGCCCAGTGGATCCAATGTCCCACCCTTCCAAATAAGAAATCTCCAGACTGCACCAAGGCTCCCCACGTCGTGAGCAACTCTTGGGGCGGTGGACAAGGCCAGACCTGGTACAACAACACCATGGCATCTTGGAATGCTAGTGGAATCGCCGCAGTGTTCTCAGCAGGAAATGCGGGTCCGAACTGCGGAACGGTAGGCAATGCTCATATACCTTATAAAACATCTCGTCAACCGCTTCCTCAAAATTTACGAGCATTAAAATTATATCAGGCGTTGGAATTCAGAATTGTAAATTCTAAACTAACAGGCGAACAGTCCAGCTGATCAGGATGTCATTTCAGTTGGAGCTACCGACAGCAGCGACAATATTGCATCCTATAGCAGCAAGGGCCCATCTGTGCAGGGTAAGCTGAAGCCTGACATCTCGGCCCCGGGCAGCGCCGTCAAGTCTGCCGCCTACAATTCTAACACAGGCTACCTTACCATGAGCGGCACATCCATGGCGTGCCCGCACGTGGCTGGTGTGATGGCTCTTATGCTCTCTGCCAAACCTGGAATAAGTTACAAGAACATGAGAACTTACCTCTCATGGGCCTCTGAGACGAGTCCTTTGGTCAAGAGTGGCACAACTTGTGGCGGAACCAAGGACAGCACTTTCCCAAACAATATTTACGGTTCGGGCCGAGTCAACGCCTACTGGGCCGTCTACTACGTCAAGAACTACGATCTTTAATTGACTTAGGACCTCAACTCTTTGATCCATAATCTACATCATGTTATAATGTAGATTTTCACTTCCATATGAAGCAGATTAGAAGCAAATTTAAATAAAATTGTAATAAAGTATATGAAGATTCTGAAATGAAATTGAATCGGAGGTAGCATACTCAATTCATTCGGTTTAATAATCTTGCCAACATTAGGTTAGTAGCCCCAGTTAAGAGAGAAGTTTCGTTTTCAGCTACAGCATGCAAGAAGCCTTTGAGCCACTCACCCGGGTCAACCACTTGACCTAGAACCAAGTTGACATGCTAGAACAAATAGCTAGGTGAAGCGCTTGACTCGGGCGAGAGGCTCAAAAGCATCTTGCATGCTTCAAATACAACTTTAAGGCGTATTAGTTCAAACCAAACCTCATCCTTAAGCAAACTGAAGAGATTTATTAGAGTAAAGCATTGTTGCAATTCATAGCATACCGAATAATCGGATTATTTTGTGAATTCCACATTAAATTATTTTTAACTCATCGTATATTTCAAACTTATTGGTACCTACACCACGTCGTTATATGTAGTTCACCATGCATTTGTGCAAATAGAAGAAATGAAAAATTAGGTGGGCGAGTGTACTTAATTTGATATATTATGTTTGCACTACATCTCTATAGAATAGAAAGGCCTGTTTTGAGTCGAACTAATAAACTAAAGGTCGGACTTAATACACAAAGCCTGATTATGCATTCATTTGAAGTGGAACAACTGGAGAGTGTCTGTCAGTCACTGGCTCGCATCGCGAGGATATTACTATTTCCATTTGGATGTACCATGCACACCTTTCAGCCATGGGCCATGGACCTGAATAGTTTTAAATGATAATAAGAGAGTTCTGCATTCGAATCCACAACCACGTCCACCCCCGCCTTGTCGTACGTGAACAGGAATTACGTTCTGTTCTATTATGGAGATTTAAGCACTCGTTAATGAGCTGTTTCCATTCCAGGCTCTTGCTTATCCAACCTTGTCTTCTTCATCTTCAGCCTCTCAGTTCAACTAAGCACGCTGTGTTGTGGAGTTTAAACTACAATTTTACACCTTGGAACACCACAACCGTTTTAACGTAAGCAAAACAAATAATTTAGCGCGACGTCAACTCCGCCGTTACCTTTTAATAGTATTTCAGAGCGAGCGAACGAGCTGGTCTGTAAGCTGCAAATTGTCCTTGTCACGTTTCTCTCAGAAACTGCCTATTCAGGGACATGAGGGCAAAGGTGAATATGGGGAACACGGTTCAAAATTTTCATATTTTTAGCGAAATGCCCACTCGCTGTGAGCAGCTAAGTATGATATAGCATCAACCACGAATATTTATGCGTTAGGTTTGCTAAGATCAGGTTCGGTTGACCTTCGGTCAACCTCTCCATGACCTAATCAAAACTCGATGTTTTGCCTAACCTAAACTGAAAAAATTAATAAAATAGCACAAAGAATGTATCAGTAACTCGCGAAAACTATAACCGCGAACTCAATATCCGCGAGGCAATAAACGCGGAAGCAATAGCCGCGAAACTACAACAACCGCAATAGCAATATTCGCGAAAGCATATATTAATACAAAGTAGTTGTATTAACACTCTTCCTGCGCAATTGTAGTTGTAAGGAATTACTATTCTAAATGTATTCGGTAAAATCAATACACAAATGCTGTACGTATCTAGCAGAATTGGCCACTATAACTATGTAAGACTACATGTAAAGCCTAACGTTAACGTTAGTGTATTGACGGTAGGTTTTGTTTGACAGCGAAACAATTGTACAGTATATTTTCGTACAGAGAAGAGTCTGCTCTCCATCCACTTGAGCAAAATGCATTGCATGCATTTATTTAACAACCGCTGAAGAAGCCTCCGAGAGTTGAGTTTCTCGTTCAGAGTTGAAGGAAGATCTCCACGTCGGTTGAGAAAAAGACATAAAGTGAATAGAAGAAAACTCGTTTAATCCCTTTTACTCAGTTTTAATATGATTATAGTTCGGATGTACTAAATGCAATTGCATCAGCAATATTGGCATTCTACGTACTTTTGTTAATAGGATGGGTTATTTCATTAATGTATTCTATATTCTACATGTTTTGAATTGAAGCATCGATAGAAGCTGAATATTTTGATGATTTAATATATACAAATCTCTCTCGCTCAAACTTTTGATAATCGTTAGGGAATTATCGAGTTTACACAGTTGTACTGTACGTTTAGTCATTATGTACAGTGATCTTTATGCTAAAGTGAATCATTATTTCAAAAAAGTTAAAACCATTGCGTTGCAGGTCCAATATTTTAATTCGCATTGATTAAGCCTCCACACTAAATTCGTTCCGATGATTCGTGTTAAATTGTTAACTCGATCTTAAGTAGCACAATCACAAAATCATCGAGAGCAAATTCGATTATATAAAAAGCATTGCCCGCAAGTAGTACAAATGCTATGTTTATATTTGTTCATGCAAAGGTATGCTGTGTGCAATTAAATTTACATATGGTTGACTTATTTATTTATTATCGTTTCTTCGTAATTGCTGGATGCTGGTACACACTGGATTTTGTGATGTATGATGTATTTGAGCTTTGAACTTTAGTGTTCCACACTATTTAGGAGCCGGGTTCCAATTCGGGTTTCCAGGAAGCAATTTTTTTCTCACCTTTTCGAATGCACGAATCCGGATCCCTCGTTAAATTAATCATGCAGCTGGATCAGAAACATAATGAAATTGGTCAGATAACAATCAGGATCCAGCAAATCTTGGGCCTGATCTAGAGCTGGATCCGGAATCTGCAAATCTGGGATCCAGAAAAATAGGCTAAGTGCGAAGGTACGACACAAGGTTGAACCATTGAATCTGAAGATTAGCCTCAGTTATTCATTGAGACAATAATATTCTGACATTGGAGATACGAATTTACTTACTCTGCTGGAAATGCTAATGGCTGGTTATCAAAAGCTCTGAATTGTTTACAGCTTATTAAACTCATGAAATAGGCGTACGCAGATGCCTATACAGAAAACCAAGGAGACACAAAGGAAGCAGAGGTGAACCTGACCTTCCGCATTCGCACATCCTCGCATTCGCATTTGACAAAAGAGAATATCGATTGAGAACTGCGATATAGTCAAGCCAACAGAGTCAGGCTCTTGTTTAGCCAGGAACTTAATATACTAGGCTTGCCGGTTCTATTTTCAGAAAAATCATATTCCATTTTTTGCAACAATTACATTAAAATGTCGATACACATTTATTTCAGAGTCAAGAAATCTATTGTTTTTCATCCAACTGAAATCAGTGCTTCCGCTGCAATGGGCTCGGAAGACTCGGACTCAGCCAATCCGAATCCGACTGGCAACGAAAAACCGAAGAGTCAGACTGACCTCCTCAAAATCCTCCTGTACGTGCCCAACATTATTGGTGAGTTTGGAAACGCAATTGGGGAATTATGAACAATTATTTAAGTTTACTAATTAATCTATCTATGTATTGCTTTTCAGGTTATATTCGACTATTCCTGCTCATGCTGGCATATTTCCAATGGAAGAATCCCTATGTATTCATGCCCTTGTATCTCATCTCTTCCGGTTTGGACTTTTTCGACGGATGGGCTGCTCGAACGTTTAAGCAATGTTCTAGTTTCGGGGCTTGGGTAATGTTCAACGTTAACATCCACGCTCAATTATCAAATACAGAGCTGCTCACAAAGGGTTGGCCAAACTTCCATAATTATCATTAGCTTTTCTGTGTAAAATGCGTGAAAATAAGCATAATGGCCAGTTCGCTGTGAGCAGTTGTGTACATCATTATATTTATTAAGGCAAATCATTTATGAAATCTAATAGAATTCAATTCTCTGACTAACAGTTGGACGTGATAATAGATAATTTGAGCCGGGGTCTGCTGTGGGCTAATCTATTCCAGGTAGATGCAGTACAAGTATTTGAATGTTGCTACGTGCCACAATAATGGCGTGTAGATGTAACATTGTAAATTGTAATGGGAAAATGATTTTAGCCGTGTCTCAGTTAATTAGCTCATGCATGTCTTATGTTTGGCAGTGGGGCTGGCTGCTCGTGTCGCTGGAATGGATTACTTTTGTAGGGAATCACTACGAGGGCGGAGCCAAGTGGCGGGAAGTGAGTGACAAATCTCCGCCGCCCTTCTTCGTCCAAAAAGTAATGGAGAAAGGGTTCAAGACGCCGATTGGGACTTGGGCCATTGCGGGTCTTCATATTCTTCCTATTTGGATCTATGGCATGCAAACAAGCTACTTCTATCCATACATCACGCGTCACTTCTCCATTACCAGTAAGTGCTTCATGCCCTTTGTGGCGAACTCAATGTTATGATTGGCAATAATGAATATAAGCATATTTTACGCCAGTTATAATAGCCGTTTAACGCCCGTGTGGGTAGTTAATGCGAACTGGTGCGCTGCATACAAGCTTAAGATCATGTACAAATAACTACGTCGCAATCAAAGCGTTATACTAAATAGGTACCATAACAGATTTAGTCCTTTGAAAACATGGATGTATTGTTTTGTTAATGGTGTTCCTTTTGTCAAACAAACAGGTCTTTTCACTGTTGAGAAACTTTGTTAGATTAGGTGGGCATACAGTTCAGAACTAAGAACCCAACGGAATGAGATGGTATCCTATTCAGGAGAATTTATATATACCTAATATTAGTTTCGATCTGGCGAAAATGTTCGTAATATTCCAGTGCGTGTAATTATACTCACCTAAAAATAAGCACTTTGCAGAATGCATCATTAATATATTTAACTGACGTTATTTCAGTATGCGTTATCCTGGTTGGAGGACGTCTGCTCTGTCTGGCATGTGAGCTGTGGTGCATTAAGAAGCACATCAAGTCACTGCTAATGCAAGACGTCGTTCAGTCCAATAAGTCTTTGTCCTCAAACCCAGACACATCTTCAGCTTCAACCAAGGATAAAGAACTGTAAGACGTTCAAGCACTAATTATTGCCTTTTTCGAAAAATAATGATACAGACCAAAGGAATGTTTTATATATTTACATGAAACACAAATTGTGAGTAAAAATACGCAATTCAAAATAGGAGTAGGATATCGATGAAGAGTAACGTAAATATTGAAAAGTACCTGAAACTAATGCCACCACCATATGATAAATCTCAGGCTAAAAGCTTTTTTTTTAAATCTAAAAATATATTTTATTCAACAATACACAGTCATACATTCCACCTCCACTGTTAAAATTTCAGTATTAGTAACAATTTAGAAATATGGAATAAAACTAATAATTGATTATTTTTCATTGAAACTGCGATATGAATTTCTAACCATTTAATCTCTGCATCAACGTAGTGCAACAGGTTCGACATCGACATTCAAGCTATTGTTGAGGCGCAAGCTATGTTCACAGCTATTTCCTTTCCTCCATTATTATATAGGTAGTACTAGGAATGACCGATCAATTCACTGTGAAAAGCTCTGAATGCATCCTGTTTCCGCAATGGCCGTAGAATCGATGCATGAAATAAATTTGCATAGAGTTGGATTAGTCCGTGTATTTATGGTTGTTAGTAGTATTGATCTTTGGAAAGTTCAATTTGAATTTATTATTTTGTTGTCTGTTATTAGGAACACATCACATCGCAACGTGTTTCCCCATATTTGAAACTGTTAATTACTTGATATATACCTACGTATTAGCTAAGTTCTATTGTAGCAACTAGTATTTATATACAAGATACTATGAAAATTCCACAAATACAATTAGGTCTCCTAATTAGTAGGTTAACGTCATAGCGCTCTCTCATTCCTCTCTCAATGGTAATAATGGTAGCCAGAAGCCACAGTAATCTGAATTATATTTTCTGGACATTTGTAGACAAATCGTAATGAAAATTCTAGAAAAAGTGCGTTGAGAACATAAAGAGAGAGAAATAGGTACAGTTCCTCTCCCACATTTATTTAGTACAACACACCCACACACACACACACACACACTAATAATCTTCTCTATTTCCCAAGTGCAAATGCCATCAAGTAGTACCATCAAGAATTTCTACATAGTATTTAAGTACATCAGTTCTCTTAAGATTATTAATTGCTTAGTAAAGACCTGAACGTCCAAACGTGCACTTCTCAATTCTAAAGGGTCCACAGCCAGCGGAGCCGCTTATTATTACTCTGATCTTTGAACCTGCCGAGGAGATTTAAAATTAATAAAAACACTTGCTACAAAATAGACTTACGGCTAGAGCATTTAAGAAAGAAGAGCGGAATTCTCAACCACAACTATTTGTATCACGTGGTGTCCTAATTCCAGGCTTCTTTGCTCAGTAATGCTAAAAATATTTTCTTGTGAAACTCGTGAAAGAGAACTTGAGTACTTACATCTCAGACCCAGAGAGGCAGCTTCTAACTACAACTATAACTACTTGTAATTAATTATAATTTATAATACAGGGAGACTGAACATTTTGTATTAGAGAGAGGTCAAATACCCGGGAGCCAGGCAGAGAGGAATTGCAAAATAGAGCGGACGATACAAAAGCAGGAGAAAAGTTGAGTTGTACCTGTCGTTCAAAGTCTTAAAATATATTGCACTTCCATTCACGAACCACGTCAAGTAGCATTACTAATTAGTTTGTATGTTTAGGTTCAGCTGCAAACAGGCCCTGACCTGGTAGTACAAAGTCTATAGTTTCAATTCTACTCTTATTGGAAAGTCCGTGTCAACGTCCACTACTCTTTACATTAGTAAATAGTTGCTCATGATATCAACCATCACACCTCACCCACCTCACGCTCACCATAATACGCTCGCTCAGGCATACAGAAAAGTTCAGTTTCAAAAATACAATTTATTTTCGGCTACTTAAGATCATTAGGTATTCAAGTACCTTGTTGTTGCTGAGAAGACTTACAGTAGTACTTAACTACATAGGCTAGATTAGAGTTAGATTGCTGGGTGAGATTTGATCTGTCTGTATTGTAGAGAATAAATTGGAAGTAGAAGACTAGTACATGGTATTGACAGAAAACTCAGGGAAACTAACAACATTTACATAGCGGTTTTTAAAAGAAATTCATTGAAACTGATAAACTAATTGAGGCGAGATTTCTACCTAGCTTTGGGTGAAAGTGTAATCTACATTTATCATAAATACACAGAATAGACAAAGAAATGTTCAATGATGCACCTGAATCCATCAAGAATTCATTGAGGTGAGAAAGTCCCTGGAAACCCTGCTGTAGTCAATTAGTGCGAATAAATTGAAAAACCGTAAATGAAACAGGGATTAAAGGGCGGGAATTTTTGTATTTGTTCTGTAACATGCATGAATAAGAAACTACCGATATTATGTAACTTAAAATAATAATACTCAGGAGGAGGATGAACAGTAGAATTGCGTTTGCACAACACCCAACAGTTGTGTTCTGAGCGTAGAAATGAAAATAAATGTTTTCTATAGCGATAAGTTTAAAAATAAGCAATTAAAATGGTGAAAATTACGGAGGCGGATTCGATTAATATTTTTTAACATAGTACTTAACCTAACTATTGTATCCCATTTTCAGCTGAACACTCACCCAACCCAGCCGATAATTATTCTAATTCTAAATGTCTCTTCCTTCTTCTTGTCGATTCGGAACTTCGTCAAGTCAATGTCAACTTGTCTCCACTCCACACATTTTTTAAAGTTGTTTTCGTTCACGTCGACAGAATTCCAAGTGAGTTTTCTTGTTTAGAGACGGAAATCTGGGTCCGAGTCCGGGTTATCACTGTCTTCGTCGTCGCTCACGACGGCGTATCGCTTCTTCTTCTTGTGCTTTGATTTTTTGTGTTTGTGATGATGGTGGTGGTGCTCTTTGACTTTGTGGCTCTTTTTGTCCATTGCGTTCCCCGGAAACTTCAATGGCACGATTGTCAGCTTCGGAACACGAACCATCGGCTCAACCTAAATCAGTTTCGTTTAATTAAAGTATAGGACAATTCATGTCAGCAGCGAAGTAGTTATTCAAAGTTCAAATTATTTCCGCTTTCCGCCCATTGCAATTTATTACGTTGTATTTATATTGTAAAATGCCAGACTTTGTGTCTGGATAATGTATACAATGAGTCGTTTAAATCCATGAGCTTTGGCAGACATGAAGTTGGCGTGAACCTTAGGATTTTGCATACCTTAGCCACCGGAGTGCCCGGAGGTTGAACAGCTTGGGACATGACCGCATAGTACGGAGCTCCGCCAGAGTTGCTCGTACTACTTCTGGAATTGAGATGGTGGGAATTTTCGGAAGTTGAAGGCGCGTCGACGGAAGGTCTTCCACGTGCTTGCGGTGCTCGTGCGTTTGGATATGTGAATAGATTCTGGTCAATTTTTATTTTGACTTGCTTCACTTCACCGTCCTCTTCGCCTTCCTCAGGATCAATTCGCAGCATCAACTGCTTGAACTGCAATCAGAATGAAGGACACCATGATTCAGTATTTCAAACTAGGTACTAATACATTTGCCAATTTGCAATCGCAATGCATAAACTCAAAAGTACTTCATACAGAAATAGGTACTTACATGAATGTATTGTTCCACTAGAGCACGCCGACTCTCTGGTGTACTTCCTGACGGCGGAACCTTCAGGTTGGCAATGGTACACTTGGGATCAAATATCGGCGTGTTCTTCCGGTTCACTGGACGTTCAAAGGTCTTGGTGGCGTCTGAAGGGGAGTAACTACTGATTCGCCTAAAATACAATGCAAAATCCGATGAGTAACCCTTTCCAATCATTGTATAATCAGAGTAAGAAACGCATACTCGCCGTTCCTTCTCTCGTCGTTACATATGACCTGAGCCATTATCAAGAGAAAAGCAACGATGCTCAAGCTGAGCTATATAAACTTACGCTTCCGTGAGTCCGTAGTAGTCTTTGAGATGTTGCTTGAGCATGAGAAGCAGGAGACACCCCTGAGATCCAATCGTAAATTCCTCCAACGGTTTCGTATTCTCTGGAACTCTTTTGAGAAGCGAATCCACGTCTTCGTCTTCGTCGTCCTCCATGATGTCCGTCATTTTGGGAATCTCCATCACTTCATCTACTGTGACAGTCACTGTCCCGTCCATACTGGGCATCATAAGTCCATCAGTCGGATTCAGAATACTATCGTGCTCCTGTGGTTCAGTCTTAACGGCAGCTGCAGGCGGCGGATGTAAAGGCACGAGCGACTGAAAAAGCAAATTCTGATTAGTTTCCAGCACATGCTTCAGCTTCCCACATCAACTTCCGACATTTGGTGAATATGCTCTACTTACCTCTTTGAAAGCTTGGAGCAAATTGGAACCAGTCACCGAAATAACAATGTCCACATGATGGATAATGAACAGCGGCTCATCCACGACTTGGTACGGAAAGTAGGCCAGATTATCGGCATAGTATAAGAGATCCGCGAGACGGTTTTTCTGCAAATCGAATGCATTCAATGTTATACGTTGTGTCAGATGTCTCTTGGATATTACATTATCATGGTTTCTGTGACAGACTTACATTTTGCTCATCAAAGAGTTTGAGAAGCGACAAGGCAATTGCTCTCCGTTGCGGCTTCGTGGAGCGGAGCAAAGAGTAGAGAAATCCATTGAGAGCTGATGGCGCTTCTTTGGGCCGAGTTCGATAGCCGCGCACTATTGGAAGGTCAGGGTCCACAACGAGATGAAACCTCTTTCCGTCGGATTGAGAATTTTGGAAGCCACCAGGAAGTGTTGAGCCTGTATAGCCCTTCAGAATGCGCTGGAGTTGTAGAGAGAGCCGAATCCCGTTCAGAACTTGGCTCTGAAGAAATTGTGGATGTTTCTTTTCCATTTCTTGAAGCTGCTTGTCCGCTGTAGTCCCAACTCCTGGCTCTTCATCAGTGCTCATGCAAATCAGGTAGGGCACGATCTGTGGAATTCAGAAATTAAAGTAAGTATTACGAAGCTGTTAACGTAAGCCAAAAGAAAAACGAATTGAATCAACGTTTGCGTAATATAAACACAAACATAATCAAAACTCGGGATGCCCGATGCCAAATTTTACTTACTATCGGTACATTCAGAGTGAGATCATCGTTATTGCTTTACCCTATTGCATTTTCTTTTCTTTCTTTGATGGGTTTTCGGCAAAACCAAAGCTTGGAAAACACTGAAACCGATTTTAAACGTAAATAATAAAATTGCTCATGAGCAGTATCCGTACCTGAATGGGATGAACTAATCCCTGCTGAAGTACCAGCTGAATGACCCGAACAGCCGCAAGACGGACTGACAGGTCGGAATGTAGAAAGGCCTCCAGAATTTGCTTGAGATAGATTTGTACTATTGTAGAGGCCATTCCAGAAGTGACATCTCCCATTTCCTTGATGTCGTGAGACTTTGAGGTTTTACTCCATTCCTGGTCTTGCTTAATCATGCGCAGCTCCTCTTCGACCAAGTACAATTGGATGTTGGACAAGGCCTGGACTTTGAGTTTAATTTCAGAGGCGGCAGTGAGGAGGAGTTGGTAAAGGGCTTTGAGCTTGCACCCTAACATGTAGTCGTAGTGTCGAATACAGAGATTCCCAATGGCCTGAAGACTGAAGTACTGTAAATCTTGGCCTGGAGTTTCCAGTAAGTACAGTAAATCATGGAAAACACTGGAAACAATGTCAGCCTGAAAAACAACAAATTGTTTTATCAATAGAAATAACTTAATACACGCATAATTTAAACCGAATAAAAAAACCACAAAAAATTGATTGGTTAAAATCAATGGCAATGAAAATAATATTCATACTGGAATGTTCCGTAATTTTGTTATTAAATTAAGCAATAAATACTTAAGTAAATAAAACTCCATACTCTACTTACAGGAAACTCTCCATAAACCTCGGGCTGCGTAAAGTCAAAGTAGCGTAGGAACAATCCAATTGTATAAACTGCACGTCGAAGTACAGGCCGATTTTCATTGAGCCGTGGATCACTCGGATTAACTTTCATTGCCCTCGTCTGATTGGCAAGTATGTCTGGAAATGACCAAAACATGACAATTAGGAAGGCCCACATACGAAGCTTATGCTCGAATTTGAAACTGTTGGACTCACTTTGGAAACGACGGAATACATCACGAACCAATTTGTAATTCTTAGTAATTTTGTTTACAACGGCTCCTAAACAGGCAAGGCAGGAATCAATCACACTCTTTTCATTCTTGAAAAGTAGTTTCACGCAGTCCTCTTCCAATTGCGAAAGAAAGGATTCCGATGGATTGACTAGCAGTGGAACCACCAACTCCAAAATATTCCCAATATTTGCAATTGCAGATATTTCCGATTGATTCTGCAACCAATCAAATAACACAAACATTACAGTAAAATGACTTAAGTCGGCAAAACAATATGTACATAAACATGCAGAATTTGAAATAATGCATGTTCCCAAGTATTTGTGGATGCAATTACCTGACACTTCAAGCTGAGGTAGGCCTGGAGAGTAATGGCATGATTTACGAGGAGTTGAGGTCGGATTTTTGCAAAGAGGAAGAGCGTGGCGACACAGGCAATGAATCTCTGCGAGGAAGAACTCTGTGGCTGACCAGTCGAGGTTAATCCCTCTTCAATACGAAGCACATGTTCCACAAGACAATTTACGATTTGGGTTGAAGCCGTCACGACGACCTTTGGTGGCTCTTGATTCACAAGTTTCTCACGAATGTCCTCTCGGTCGTCTTTGGGCTTAAACAACTGTAATAAAGCAAGATAATATAATAAATACTCGAAGGACCGCGAAACCGATTAGGGTATATTCGTAAGCCTGGTTTCGTTATAACTAAACTTTATGACTAAGAAGGGCATTCATTACAAATAAATATTCGAAATGTACTTTGCTAATTTGGTGAAACTAATGCTCTACGTGGATTCAGAAATGAGATTCGTTAACCATGAAGTATTTATTTGAGGAGCAATGTTTTGAAGCGACAACGGAAAGGTTTATTAAAGACTTCTGGTTTACCGCTTCCCCCACAAAGAGTATTATATGCGAACCGATTCTGCTATTGTGGATAACAAACCCAATATCTACAAACTAACTGTAACAATTATATTCCGAAATACTTACACTGAGAAGAAGCTGTTCGAAAAAGTCGAGACCCACTTTCTCACAAGAAGCTACCACGTCAGTAATATTTGAGACTTTTCGGAGTAAAGCTGCTTGATCCAATGGTTCCACCCGGACGGGAGTGAACCACATGTTCTGAAATACTTCCATGACTAATTTCCGGATTCCGTCCTCGTCATTCACTCGACGAATCATTTTGACACAGATTTCCGGAATCTTGTCAAATTGAGGACATTCCACACAAATGTCTCGAAGGATTTTTATCACACGTTTTCTAACACTCACTCCGGTATCCTAAAAGTAGAAGCAAATCAACATTTTAAATAGTGAATCAGAAATTACAGTTGATGAATGCGCCACCAACAAAACGTACCAAAATACGAAGAGATAGGATTTCATAGTATTTGTCAATGAGATCAGGGCAGGAGAGGACATATTTGCCAACAAGGTCCACTGCCGCCTCCCGCACCGCCGTAGATTGGTCCAAGAATGAATGCTGCACCCACATTTGCATGTCCAGTCGAGCCAGGACGTTAGGATCTGCTTCCACAACCATTGTAAGACATTTTAAAGACTTCGTTCGTATAGCTACAGTCTGCTCCGATGAAACACTCAGGATCTAGGGTTCACAAAATCAATTGATTACAGCTCTACTATAAGCTGATGAAATACTATAAACCAAAGCTAAGTAATAACAGAATCCTTAACTTACCCGAGTTAGGAAGAAATCAAAGCTAGCCGAGAAAGGCCGCCTAGAAGCCAAGTAGCGAGTTATCAGCTCCGCACTGTGATAGTCAACGTAACTCTGAAGAACTTCCGTTTTCCGTGAAGTGATCGGATCGGAGAAAGGTCGGACTTTGGTGAGGAGAAAGGCCTTCCGTTGCTCAGTCATCTGAAGCACTTGGGAATGGATTTCAGGCTCTTTGCCTTCATCCAATTCTTCTGTATCAGAATCCTCATCACTTTCGTCCTCCGAACTCTCACCTTGAATAACACAAAACAACGTTCATGTTACACAAATCTGCAACTTGGTGCATTTACAGCTTCTGCTCAAACATTACAATTAACTACTACGTGTTTTGTACACCGAAGTAGTGCCATTCTAATTATTACTCGTCGACAAATATATAGGTACTCAACTAAAGGGTATATTGCATATTTGTCATTGTAGTACAAGAGTTCCTGGACGGAAACAAGTTAAGCAATACCGACATTTGTTTTTTTCACTTTATTTGGAATTCCTATTTCAAAATATGATGTAGTACTCATTTAGGACAATGAGATGAAAACCGTCAATGTCCTGCTTCCTGCTACTTTACAAATGTCAATTTCTGGGTTTGTGCATTATTTATTGGTAAATCTGGCTAGTTTACAAATGTACACCCGTGGTCAGTAATCAGTCAGAACATACCTTTTCTCTTCTTCCTCTTTGGCTTGACCTTCTTCTTCGGCGAGGGCACCATATTATTTCCTTTAATAGCTTTAGTAATGTCTGTTTCCGCACTCTTCCACCATGCAGCGATGAAGAAGTGTCTGGCATGAAGGAGAGCTGGCTCATCCTGGCCATGAACCGCCAAGTAGTCCAGCAAAATTCTCTGCAAGAACTCCGTCTTCCCTTCATCAGACTCAACGGAGCCTGGAACAATTTCCTGAATAATTCAATATAGAAACATTTTGTAGTTAAATTCAAACATATTACAACACTCCTGCATGGGGTTTAACTATAGACTTCCAAATTCTTACATCCTTGGAAGGATTGGAATATGGTTCTTCCTCAGCCTTGATATCTGCAATAAGTCGGTCAATCGTGTCCATTCTGACATGAGCCGACACAGCATCTTTCCGTAGCCGAGCCGCAGCCACTCCCAAATACTCTAATGAGGCCACACGCATTGAAACTTCCAGTTGTTTATTTCCTAGATTCTTGACAAGCAGCGTTCCGAGCAGAGAAAGAAGTAGTTCGGAAGCGGGCCATTGCGGCTTGTTCACCGTGGACAGTAAATCTTGTAAGAAGTTCTCAAAGAGCAATTTGTAGTCACAGTCTTCGGACTTACTACCGCACTTATTTAAAAATACTGTTAAAAAGTTGCCAGCAGTACGAACTGCAGTATCGAACTTTGCGGAGATTGTTGTTTCCCGGTCCGCCTAAACACAAACAATGGGAAAAATTAAACTTTTGCTACTAACTTTATTTTAAAATTGTTTTGCTTCCAATAAACTTTACTAAAAATCCTAATTTGTAAATGAATGAAGTAATGCTCTCACGTTAGACTGTTTCGCTATCGAGTCCAGCTCATGCTCAGTTCTGCTAAGTCGAGCCTTAGTTCCCAGTTTGTCTGGCAAGTGAGCGACGCACTGAATGAGTTGTAGCACCAAAGCTGTGAGCATTTGAATACAGTCATCCGAACCAGCTGAGAGTTTGAAGGTTCTCAGACTCCGTTTACTACTTGGGAGACGGGCGATTGAGGCTAAAATGTCATCTAGTAAAAGTCTTCTATGCTTCTCATACTGCGTGAAAATCTGATAACGACAAAATTGCAATTAAAACTTTGCAGCAGGGTACTAATTTTCACTTAAACAGGTTTTGGAATTATTGGAAGTATTCACTTACACAGGTAACGAGTTTTAATGCGGAGAGCTGTAATTCTGACACGTTTTCTACAAAGAAAGGTGAGACTCCCAAGGTGGACAAGTGCAGAACCGTCGTGTCCGTCAGAACTTGGACGTTGAGAAGCTCGGCCAGAAGGCTCACAACTTCATGAATTTTATTGTAGAAGGAAATCATGTTCTTCTCACGGACTTCACGGGCATGGGCTCTTTTCCGTTTCCCTGAACCAAACCCATCTACGGAGAAATAAAATTCAGTCAATTATAAGTACCATTTTCGACTGACGACACATGCCGACATATTCGGCCGAATATTAAATATATTGAATTGATTTCGAGCCTTTTCCCTTTGGATCTACTCTGTAGACCGGGTCAAAGGTTGGGAAGATCGTGTTTTGTAATTGGAATTTCGTAAAGTGCACAATACGGTCAATGAGGTCTTCAAGGTAGACTCGTTTGGGCATGTTCTGACTCGTTAGAATGTGAAGGGCTGTCAAAGAGGCTGCCACTCCGCGTTGAATACTTTCCATGGTCAACTCAAGCCAAAGTCTACTCTCGTCCTCGTTGTCATCCTGAAAGAAAGAGGAAGTCATATTTCAATTATAAGAATGTATCCGGAAACAAATTACAACCAGTACCGATCAAAATTAGCTTGGCTATCCTACCTCCCTGCCATATTCAAATCATGATTAACCGTTATTTATTTAATTGGTTTTCAGCGAAAAATTCAGAAGATTCTTTTAAAGATTGTGAATTAAGGTATACACAAAAACCACCGGCTGCAAAAGTAGTTATATCACACAGAATTGACATAGTCATGAACACTGGAATGGTAAATCATAAAAAACAATGAAACGCAATTGTGGTTAGTGAAATCGACAATTCCCCCCAAAACTTGATATTAGCACTGGATTAAACGTTAAGGATAAACTCAATCTCAGAAAGGAACCGTGCAAGTCTCTCGCGTGTGCTGCTCACAAGCATTCGAAAAAATGTGGTTGTTCAGGCTTAACTCACCGGATCTGCCAAAGGCGTGACTTTACAACCTTCCCGAATGTTCATCTCAAGAAGTTTGAGAAGTTCTACAATCTTGTCTGATGGAATGGCCTCCATAGCCCCCAGAGCCTTCAGCTTGGCTGCTTCGGCACACAACTCGTTGAGCTGATGTTTGGGAATGAGGAGTTCTGGAGCCACGTTCCCGTCGTCATCCAAATCCACTTCCCCCCGATCACAGTCCGCATCATTGTTCTCCAGCACTACGCCCATTGTCTTGAGGAACCGGTGGTACGTCGTGCTGTCTAGTCCGCTTCCCCCGCCGCTGCTCCCACGACCACTAATCACACTGCTGCTCAATTTTTCCAGCACGGGCACGAGCATCCGTTCCACTCGCCGTATCTTCGTTTTTGGCAACTCCTCCACCTCTTCCGGCGGCGGATTGATCGGCACGGAGCCCCGCCGCTTCTTGTCCTTGGGCTCCGGGACAGGGACAGGAGGGAGGACGGGTTCTGGCGGATTGAGATTTGTCGAACTTCTACGGCGTGAGAGACGTTCTCGGGGCTCAACTGGCTCTGCAGCAACTTTGCTTGGAGTGTCTGTCAACGGGAAACACAGGTAAATCGTCTATATAACTTCTACTAATGCGTAGATCACACCATTTAGTTAGATGTGCAACATTTCAAAAAAAATTATTTGGTTAATAGTTTACATCACGGTGAAACGTAGTCGTAGAAAATCAAAATTGGTCTCAGCGGGCGTCACTCAGGCGTATATTTTTAGAAACGTGCCTGAACCTCAGGATTACATTCTGGATAAAACTGCCCAATAACTAACTTATCAGCTGATAATCCTTTCAGGAGATGAAGAATATTTTGCACCACAGAATATGGGCAAACGCAAAATGACCGTCTTAGGTGCCTGGAAGTAGAGCAAAAAAAAGAACTTACTTGGCTGAGCCTTTGGCGGAGACTGAGTCGTGATGGGAAGTTTGTTAACAAGGAGCTTCGTGTCCATCCGCGGTATCTGGAGCTTCATGTTCATGCTCTTGGGAACGCTGTTCACGATGGGTGGTGGGACACTAGGTTGTGCAGGTGCAACCAGTGCAGGCTGTGGTATGAAGGCAGGCGGTTTGGAATTGACGGGAGCTGAACTGTACGTTTCGGTCTTGACAAAGTCCAAAACTGGGGCGGGTTTGGAGTGAACCTCATTCTGTACAATTCTTTGTTGTGCCACCGGCGGAAGGCCAGGCGGGGCCGAGAGCTGAGGAATACTTGCGGAAGGAGGTGTGGGATGACGAGAGGGTGAGCTGAGCTGGGCCTGTGGATGGAGACCCAAGCCGCCAGGCATATTGTTCACGCCGTACATCTGGGGCTGGTGCGACTGATGCAGGTCACCGTGCACCTGGCTCCAGTCAACCACGTTTTGTTCTGCATCGTGAAAGAAGATACGTTGTTAACCATACCTGCAGCATTTAGACCCCAGTCGATGTTGACTAAACCGTTATTTATTAAAATACATGTGCACTTACTGTTAAGGCTCTGCTGGTTCCCATGGGAGTGAGCGGGTTGAGGAACCTGGTGCTGGTGCTGGAGATTTTGCTGATGAGACTGATTTTGCTGAGTTCCGAGGTTGTTGTCCGGTTGAGCCAAGTGATGGGCATGGAGATTGAAGTTAAGAGTATTGGGAACACTATTGAGATGCGGTGGTATACTACCCGGCTGCTGCTGGTTGAACAGGAGTTTGGAGTGAAGGCTGTTCACGTGACCGCTCGTATCGTTGTTCATGAGGCCCGTGTGCTGCGGTGGACTGCTCACGTGGCTCAAGACCGGCGCCGTCCCTGCCGCTTGCTGGCGTGGAGAGTGCGCATGCGGCTGAGCATGAAGGTGCGGATGGACTTGGGGCTGAAGGTTCACCACATGATTCAGTGCCGAGTACATTTGAGGAGGCGTTTGCTGAGGTGGTTGCGAATTAATTTCGGCGTGAGCTTGTTGCTGACTCCAGTCCATAACTTGTTGTTCTGCAATGAATAGCATGGTCATTGTCATTATATTCAAGTTAATGCTGTAGCTTAACTCAAAGTTAATACTTCCTTAGTCAAGCTGAGCTACTGCTCAATCAATCTACATCGCTTCTTCACAATCTACATCGCCCTAGTCCATATTGTTCATTCACAGATCTCTTTGCGCTCGGAAGGACTACTCAAAGTGGACCTGCCGGATGAGGAATGTGGACTAAAGCAACCACTAAAACTCTTTACGTAGCCTTGAGTAACGACAAGTCGTGAAGCCAGAACATTCAGCATAATTGTTTCCAAACTGGAAACCCTTTTGGAAAAGTTCCACTGGCATCACTTGTACTTCTACTTCTGTTCTTAACTCAATTAATTAAATATAGAAATGTATATAATGTAAAAGTATAGTTTACCCAGCTTTCCATTGAAAACATCGTGCTTTCGCATAAGAATTCCACTGAGCAGGTTAGGGACCGCATGAAGGTCGAGAGCGGGCTCATTATACGGATCTTTTAGTTCTCTGTATGTGAAACAAATCAATTAGTATTTAAGAGATCATAATCTAGTTATGCTTATGACGGATAACTTTTGGGGTTCCTCGACTCACATGTGTCTGGACGATGTTTGACTCAGACACTGAACTAATTGCGGAATCAAGCTGTCATCATTGACTTGGAGCAATCGTTGCGCTTCTTCGGCCACCCGAGGATGGAACAGAAGTGACTTATTACTCAAGGTTTGTGGAAGTGGTGAAGGGAGGGGCATCTCCGGCAGCACTGCAAGAAAAGTAAAAGGTTTCATTTAAAACCAGGCAACTCCAATACAATCGGTTAGATGGCTACATTTTGCTCCGTAAACTGAATAATCAATTTGCAAAAATCTAGATATTGAAAAAAACAGGACAACCCATTTAGTCGTCCCACTTCCTTATCTGAATTCAATTGTTAAAAACAGCGGCGATACAAAGAGTAAAGAAATGATAGTAAACTCACAGTCGACGAGGCTGGAGACTCCCGCGAGAGTGGTAATCGGTACGCTAGGAATTTCCCCATTCATGGCGGCTCGCTTGGATCCTATTTCTGCGGAAATAGAAAAGGCAAGCCAATGAAGGCTCCAACTGCCTTCACTGGAAAGACAAACTCGGAGGTCACTCGGGTCTACAACTGGAGACGATCATTTCAATACTTTTAAGTCGGCTTTTGGGTTGGGTAGTTTCCGTGTACAAATTCTTTGGACGATCTACTTCCAACAACTGTCCGTGCCACGATGCATCTGGAAAAATTAAAATATAATTATGCAATTTTAATTACACGTCGGGTAGAATGGAACTTCTAAGTAGAATAAACAAACCATGGGACAACCACAAAGATTGTGCTAGAGTACAATGGGCTTACAATAATAGTGTTTATTTTATAATGTTTATGTTTATAAAATGTTTATTACAGAAGAGAAACAAAAGCTGCGACACTAGCTGATGACGATTGTGTAATGATATACCGAAGAAATTCAGCTAGACTGGCTAATGACGAATGCCATTAATCTAAAGGAAACTCTTATATTCATGGTTTTAAAGATGACTTATATTCGATATATTTGATGCTCTATCTGTTTGACATGTCTTCCAATGATCATGCAAGCGAAACTTTATAACTTGGATAATAATTCTCACCGGTGATGTTGCGGGTAAAAAAAATTATAAATCAATGAAACACATCGACTGGAAGGATACCGATTGATTCTTGCACACTACTGAGGATTTGCGAGTTAACTATCTCATGCTGGTACCTTGTCGGCTATTGATTCCGTACTGTTGTATAAATGCTGTGTACAACATGAATATTGGTTGAGGACACTGAACAATGTCATTTTGGTAAGGCTTCACAACATGCAATGAAACTCCCTAAACACCTTTGGATGAAGTCTCTAGAGTGTATCGTGTAGTTTCTTAAAGTAGTATCTATTTACATAGGTATGAATTATGCAATTCATAGAAATATTAAATATTGAAGTTATACATTAACTATTCCTGATTCAACGTAACTTACAAAAACTGAGGAGCTGCATATTATAAGAATGTTGTTGCTAAACCTGTACACCTAACCAAAATAATTCCTGAATCAGGCAATCCCATGCTGCTTAAACACTGGCGATCAGTCATTCTATTAAAGCTATTACCAATTTCGTAAAATCATAACTGAAACTGGAATATTTCCAATTGCTGAACAGTCCAACATCAAGTAAAATAATCACTTAGATATTTTTAAAATGCAAATGATAAATAGTCACATATATCTAATTGGGGAGTTTCCAACTTCACACTGACATTCCATGTCACTAACTGATAATGTTAAAATCAAAACGTTCTACACAAATATTCTGAGATTTTCGTGCCACTATTCTTCGGTATATGAACAATTAACTAGCACCAACAGCATTTTGCGAAATCAAAACCCTCAAAACCAAATAAAATAACGGCCGCTTATTCATAATTCATAAAAGGCGTCGCTCTTAAATTTTAACTAAAAAAAACACAGCCAGACGCTTCTAGAGGCCTAAAATTAAGTATTTGTAAAATTCCACACTAGCTGACACTCGAAAAGGGTCAAATAACCCAAATTCCCGCATATTCAATTTGGCAACACTGTTAACTTCTCCTAATGCCCAACACCAACACTCAGTATCCCCATTAGCGGTATAACCTAACAACACAAGTCTCAGTCAGGAATTGCTAATCTACCGCTTCCCGGACCTCGTAAATTATGCCAACACAAGACAGAAATGATGCCCAACGGTCAAAATGAAAAATTTTGACAGTTGGTCGAGGTCAGACGATCAGCGGTTCTGGTCTGATGTCTGGGTGTTCCAAAAGTAGCACTGCACTAGCTTTCCAGTGGCCCCACTCACTGTATTGTAATCTGAACACTAGCCCGGTGACATGTTCTAACCTGTTTTTAGCCCGAGTGGTCCAGCTGACACCCGACCTGACCTTTGGGCAACGGGGTTGACCCCAAGTGAAGGTAAGTATATTTATGCTTGTGTGTGGGGCCGGTCTAATGGGTCTCTTGACTCACCATTCGCTCCGATTCTGGCTGGGCGGCGGATGTGTAGGATTCCGGCCGAAGTCACCCTGGGTCTTCCCTAACAATCCTTATTTTTTTGACACGGAGAAACGGAGTGAAGGGTGACGCGCCAAAGCCAAAAAAAATTCACTTTCTTTGGAACAGAAGTGGCATAGCAGATCGAGCAGTAGAAGGGACCAACTACGCCTCTCTGCCTTTCAAATAGTCCCAACACATCAACAATCCGCCCAATTCTACATGCTCCTGCGGTGTCCTGAGGTCAAATCCTGAAAACTAAACACACAGGAAGGTGGTGAAGGCATTTTTGATGAATTTGGAAATGACCTGAACTGGTTTTTTGAGATTTTAGAAGAGGAGAGCGGAGGAGTACCGAAGGGAGCTCAAGTCAAAGTCAATGTATTGGGAGAAGGCATTGGGCAGGGTCGGAGCGGATTTACATACTACATGTGGGCTACGGGCCCATTACTGCTGCAAATACAAAGCACACAGTATTTCGGTCTGATTCGTTTTAATTTATGTCTGGAGCTAACAGCAAGGAGTTTCTGTGCAGAGTGATCCTTCGTCACTACTAGTGTGAACCTAGCAGATATCTAGTAATTAACTTTGTGATCGAAACTTCTACGTGGAGTTTTCATGAAGTTTTTGTGAATTGTGGATGGTGGAAATCGTTGTTTGATTTCTTCAATGCTTATTTTATTTTATTTATTAATTAATTTATTTAATTTAATTTATATTTTATTTATTCAAAGCTTTCGGGAATAACGTAATTGCAAAGTGCATATTTAAATATTTAACACAAAGAAGTAGTAAATTTGGTGGTACAGTACGTACGTTATTTAAGTGATCTTGAGAACAAAACCAAATACTAAGCCTTAATTATATTTCTACTCAAGCTGGAGCAGTTTTATTTTGATGTTCATCAGGGCCCGTACATTTCGTTCTGTACCATAGTGTACGGTTCTGAATTTGAAGATTCAGTTCAGTGTCAGTGTAGGTACTTGTATTCCATACTCTGTTCCGTTCCTATCTTATTAAAGTCTTGAAAGAAAAAAATTGCAAAAAGGCCTCATGACAAAAGCATAGCAACATAGCAGAGCCCAGCAAAGCAAAGGAAAAGCGTAAATATAAGCCAGTTAGTGTCTCAAAATAACGACCAGAGCTTGGGTGGCCTGAGACGAAGTTCCTGTAACTCTTCTTACGGTACGGCGGAGAAGCCGGGCCTTCAGCCGGTCTTCAGTGCCCTCTCACAGGCAGAACATGAACAGTGGGTTCGTCTATTGTGGTCTAGAGCTCAGCACAAGAGGTTCATCATGACACGGTTGTAAGTTGTAATAACTTCAACTTGAGATTATTGAAGGGGCTCAGTTTGTTTCAGTTTTATGTAGTAGAGTTAGCTTCAATGTACATCTTGCTCCAAAATAAATAGCGAGTTAGTTGAATTAGAAATTGGAAAATAACCATTACAGATTTAATCAACCAATCATAAATGCATGTACGTTATTGATAGAATATTTGCATCTAAATCCTTTGAAATTATGGGACTGAATTTAATGTGTCAATTCAATTGAGCTCACTTCGTCTACACGTTGCGTTAAGGGATGAATAGTTTGCGTTGTTGCTGAAAAGGGTTATTGCAGCCAGTATTGTACATTGTACTTATGTTCAATGTTCACGGTAATACAGCAGTTCATACGGCATACGAAATGGTATACATAGATATACCTAAATGCAAATGCAGTATACACACAGTGCTATATAGTAGAGATTTTCTAGCGAAGAAGTTATGAAAATAGGAAGATTTTTCATGTGCAAAAAATTGTGCTCGAGGGTGAGCAAGTCTGAAGAAAACTTTTTATTTTGTGACAATAAGGAAAACTGACGGTTTAATTCTGCGAGGCTACATATATTTTACACTACTATTGCCGATTACGAGTAACCATAACCAAAGCAAGTGTCATTCAGTCGTTCATTTTGTAGTAGAATATTTTCATTTTAGAGAGGAAAACTTTTAATATTCAATATTAGTAAGGGTTAGAGTTTAGAGTCACTATACTTGGATTCAATTTTGAAGTTGAAAGTATTTTCACTATTTGAATAAAATATAAACTTCCACATAGAAACAGAGAGTGCAATCACTTTCGGCCCAAGACGCATGACATTGAGTTTTAGATAAACACTCAACCTCAACCAACACAGCTCAAGTTTTAATTGAACACTTATTGGAGTTTACAGAACAGCTTCAGTGAGTTTGTATTTGTATTTCTAGTCAGTTGACTTGACAGTGGACTACTGGCAACTGGTGACTGGACGGTGGAATCAAGACTATCAACCGTGTAGTAATACCAAGCTAGATCATTGATATTTGTCCTTTGTCGGGTTGCAGAACTTAACATGGCTCATAATGTGCTCAAACGAGTTTACGTCGTCGGGGTGGGAATGACAAAGGTAATTTGGATTTAATTTTGAATTTTAAAATAATTATGAATTGTGCAAATTAGGATGTATAAATGCGGTGTTGCATAATGGACAATCAACTTGCTTTTCTAAATAATCCATTTCCGTTGTATCCTATGTAGTTCACGAAACCGGGTACAGGACCGGATTACCCAGAAATGGCCCATGAGGCTGTGCAGCGGGCTCTGTCTGATGCTCGGGTTGGTTATCAGGAAATTGAGCAGGCTTGTGTTGGTTACGTTTATGGTAAGATAGTTAAAATCCAATAATTAAATATCAAATGACTTTAATTCCACAAAATTTGTTTTGTATTCTTGAAATATCCAGGTGACTCGACCTGTGGTCAACGAGCTCTCTACTCATCGGGAATGACAGGAATTCCGATTTACAACGTGAACAACAACTGTGCTACTGGGGCATCGGCACTCCACCTCGCTAAACAATTGATTTCCGGAAGTCAGGCTCAATGTGTACTGGCCTTGGGATTTGAGAAAATGGAAAAGGGTTCATTGGGAGTTTCCTTTCCGAACAAGACCAATCCGATGGACAAGCATGTTGAGGCAATGGCGAATATTGCAGGACTTTCTCCTGCTCCAATGGCAGCTCAATTATTTGGAAATGCAGGTGCAGAGCATATGAAGAGATACGGAACCAAGCTGGAACACTTTGCAAAAGTGGCTCTGAAGAATCATAACAACGGCACCAAGAACCCGTAAGTTTATAATATGCATTACAAAACTATTGCTATCTCGAGGCCCTTCTGGTAAAGTATAGATTGTTAATTTTCAGGAACTCCCAATTCCGAGTTTTGAGAACTTTAGAGGAAATACTATCCGCCCCTCAGATCTGTGCTCCTCTTACCAAGCTCCAGTGCTGCCCAACATCTGACGGTGCAGCTGCAGCTTTAATAGCTTCTGAAGAATTTGTAAGAAAACACAATTTGGAGAAAAGTGCTGTGGAAATCCTTGCAATGGAAATGGCGACGGACCTCCCGTCTACTTTTGCGGAAAACAGTATGTTTAAGGTCGTGGGATACGACATGAGTAAGACTGCAGCCAATAAGGCCTTTCAAAAGTCTGGAAGGAAGGTGTCCGAGGTCAACGTTGTGGAGCTTCACGACTGTTTCTCTGCCAATGAGCTGATTACTTATGAAGCTCTTGGGCTCTGTCCCGAAGGGAAAGCTGGGGAATTTATTGACCGAGGTGACAATACTTATGGCGGAAAGTATGTTGTCAACCCCTCCGGAGGACTTATTTCCAAGGGTCATCCACTTGGTGCTACAGGTAACTCAACGGAAGTTTATATTTTATCTTTTCATTGAATAGGAATAATATCAACAGTAACATTTTTTTACTTTTCTATTTGTAACCGCATTATGCTCGAAAATCATATATTCCCATCGTAATCTTTCTCACTGACGTTAAGCTCAAGTATACAATTTTATAAGTAGGTAAGTATAAAATTAACAAAGTTCCCTGAAAAATATGAAATGAGAAGTAGCGAACATATCATGAGAATATCGAAGGAATACAGGTAATTGTATGTGAAAACAGGTTTTGATTGACCAATCTGTGCCACGTATGACGTATTGCGTTTAACGGCTTAAAATCGTTCTCATGCTAGCTACTGTAAGGACACTTAATGTTAACTAATTCAAAAGTTGAACAAGGAGCTACAGGGGACAAGGCGCAACATTCACACCGACACACGTCTATATGTACACCAACCTAAATTATACTAAATATATTCCTTGGCTCTAGGCTATAATCTTAGGTCACACAGTAGTATTCTCAAGAATTATAGGAATGTAATACACGATACTGTAATATAAACAACTCATATTCATACATCATACCAAACCTCGTCAAAGAGAAAACTTTCAATTGTGTACCTTAGCCACTTTTCGTTTGTACGCGTGGTACGTAAATTCACCTAAGTGATATTGAAGCTACTAATGACAAAAATGAACGTATCATACTTGGTTTCGTTTCACAAAAGACAAGATATGTGTCTATTGTTTCAGAAGTTGATAATGTGACCAAATGTGTTACTGGTCTTCCGTTGTTCTTTCCTTGACTCGGTGTGTGTAGGCGAAACCCGCTAGATTCATAATATTCAAATCCGACGTCTCTTTATTTTTATTCTTCTGCATCAGACTCAGTCATCAGTTTCTCACATCCTTCGGATGTGACATCTGAGTCAACTTTGACCTTCCATCTTCGTCTTTCGTTCGTCATTTGTAGCGTAGCAAGACAAAGGTCGTGACCTGCATCCTGCGTCAGGTACTTTATTCAAACGGTGACACTCGTTTGTTGTTTTACTGTTCTCGGCAGGTAGCGTTTCATAGATATTTGATATTTCACTAGCGTATTTATTCAATGCTCAATATCGCCTTGAGCGTTCGTACAATACGAAGCATCAAATAAACGAGCAGCGTGTGGCGTGCATGATTTGGATATCTGAGAACTCGGAACAGTGGCGGTGTCAACGTTCAAGCTAAAAAAAATAAGCGGCTTGCTTGTATCTTGAAGGTTTTATGCAGTACACAGCTGTCCACAACGCGTTGGTCAGCCAATTATGTTAGCTGCACAACAGGTGTCGAGGAAACTTGCCAAAATAGTTTTCTCATAACCTAACCTAACTTGGATTTGGGAACAACAATGGCAATTTAGACTCAGCCTAATGCATAAGTAGTAGTTTATTTATCGGTTGAGTTGTGAGAAGCTCTGCATGTGACTCATCATCATCATTGAAACCGACGGGATTTAGGTTAGATTTCTATTGGATTTCTCCTTGGCTTATCTAGTTTATTGCAAAGATTTTAAGTACACAAAAACGTAATGATTGTTCTAAATCTGATACGCTTTCGAATTTTTAAATTTAGTGCATTGTTTTTCTACATGGATTGTAGTAAGCATACAGCAGTAGTTAGAAAACAGACAATAGCTTGCATGCTGGCAAGGACACAGTTCTATTAAATGGTTGCAGCTTGGGTCGAAAATTAATGTCATATTGGCTTACTGATACTTACTTATACCCCATACTTGTACTGAAAGTACTCAGTCGGTGACTAGCATTGGATAAACTGCTCCAATTTAAATTTCAATATCTGATCTCGTTAAACAACTAGCTTTACAATGCTCCCAGCGTTTTTCATCTTAGGTATTCTGTCGCATATACGTTTTTAAATGTTTTTAATGTAATACTCTACCGTTGGTCAGACAGCAGTGATAGACAAATTACAATTCCAGTAAATGTTTGTCACCACTGTCATTATGTAGTTGTTCCCGTATCACCCTTTCCTACTTGACAGTCCTTCAAATAGTGTACTTTGAACCTGAACCTCCTGACATTTGCGTTGGATTTTCCTGGGCTCAGTCATTCCATTGGTTTAGATTAGAGACGATCCTCTTTATGACTTGCAATTTGTTGTGAGTGAATTTAATGTTGACCAAAGATAGCATGAGTCTTGATCGTATGAAGTATAACGTTTGTATAAAATTAATATTGTTAATGATAAAATTTTGACTTGTATACTAGTTATACGCGTTTTTCTTAAACATTAAAAATTATAAAGCAAATCTTGTATATTTGCTGTGGGTGTTCAGTTCAGAGCCACTGGACGTATCACATTCCACTGTACGTGACACCCGATCGGAGTTTATCAATATTATTATTGAGATCGTATTGTGCAACCTCAAACTAACAAGTCTTATAAATACATAGTGGCTCAACACTAGAAGGTAGTATAGTGAACCCATGAAAGATAACGCGCTTCAAAGTACCTACTTCAGATTCACAGGAGTATCAAAGTACCATCGTATTACATATTTAAAGTATGAATTGAGCTTATCTATCTCGTTCACATTATACTTATTTTCTTTATGTTTATCACGCAGGTTTAGCCCAATGTGCTGAGCTCTGTTGGCAGCTACGAGGAGAAGCTGGGGAGAGGCAAGTTACTGGCGCTAAATTAGCTCTACAGCATAATTTAGGACTTGGTGGTGCAGTAGTGGTGGCTCTGTATCAATTAGGATTCCCGGCTGTAGCAGGTGCAACTCCGACTCAAGCTTCAACTGTTGGACAACGGAGCGTGTAAGTTCTCATAAATGAATAATAATAATTAATAATCCTTACCAAATTGAACTGATGACTTCTAGTTAAGCAAAGTCTTGATTACCACATTTTATTTTGGTTACAGTCACACCTCAGCTGAAAACATGACTGTGGTTGAAGAGAAACGAGCGGATGCGGAAGTTGGAGGAGCCAGTGGGGCGGGATTTAAATGCGCACCAGTCTTCCGGATGCTCAATGCTGTCCTGGAGACGGATGGAGCTGACCTGGTTAAAAAAATCAACGGAATTTACGGTTTCAAGGTAGGCGAATGACGACGTGTTTTCATTTTGATAAACAAGTTGAGTGGATTGCCTGACTTAAACTCAAAATCCCTAATCATATTCTCTTTTTGTGTGTGTATTGCAATTTTTACTATCGTAATACGACACGAAGAAAGTACACAGTGCGTTCTACGTTCCCTTCAAATTGGTTAAAAGTTAAAACGATACTTGATTTGTGGTTTAACATCACGTATTACGAATTTCATACTTTTCAATTATTTAACACGGCTGAAAGGGTCGCTGAATATTTACTTAACATCAAGGCTATAATATTATATTAGTGGAATGGGATGCCCGCGGCTTTTAAGCTTGAAAAATAAAAGTAATTGAATGATTTATTGAAAAAAGGTAGTTTAGTTGGATAAGGCTAGGGAAGTGAATAATACAGTGAAAAAGTAACAGAAAAATGGGTCGGTCTAAAACCAACGGCGTATCTGTAGGAAAAGCATGCAATGTTTTAAATATATTTAAAGGGAATCACGATATTTACAACTTGTACGCATCTCAAGTACTTTTAACTAGGCTTCTCACAATTTTATGTGTAGTGTTATTCCTAATATCATCATGAACAAATTCTTTAATTTCTAGCAACAATAGATGTACAACTTTTTTTTGAAAGTTTATTAAATTACTAGCAGGGATTTGGTTTGCTGTTAAGTACTAAAACGACAAACAAAATTACAAATTACAGCCTTAACTAACTGTCAGATTATTAGTTCCTGGCAATTTCATGCTCTTATCAAATCAATTGATTTGAATAGGGATATGTGATGAGCATGTATGTACGGTGATTCGCCATGTTATTAAACTCGACCATTAAATGGCACAGGTTTTGGGTGAGTTTGAAGTAAGGTATATTCTATTTTTTGTGTGTCATAGGTCACCGGAGGGCCAGGAGGCGAGGAGGCAACCTGGGTCGTAGATGTCAAGAATGGGAATGGAAATGTAGAGTTCAACGGAACTGGTAAGTAAGCTTCCGTGTTCGAGAATTCATATTCTTAGTAGGTGTTCCGTTGCTCAGTAAAATTTTCATTTGCAGGAGTAAGCAATAATCCCGTAGCTCTAGGTTACGTGCTCATGCTCTGCTGGAACAGAATTATTCATGGTCCATATACTGAACGTGCACAAGACAGGCGCTGCTATTGTAAATTCTTTATTTCAATATTGCCAGAAGTAGAAATTGAGGTTATTATTGATTCGGAACTCTGGTGAACCGTGCAGTACAACGAACGCTGAGTTCGTAAATAATCAAATTCGTTCTAAATCCTATAGTACTTCCTGGTTCGGTGAAAGTCGACTTATTCAATCTGTTCCGACTTCTTTTCCTTAGAGGAGATGGGTAATGGGCATGGCTAATCCTAAAGCGGAATTAGGTCGCTTTACCTAGTGACTCCACAGTTTTGCATAATTGCTTTCAGGACAACACCATCCGTGTCTAATTCACGAGTTCCACACTCGAGCGAGTCTTTTTGTTAGGCACTGCTTCTTTTCTTATGGGATTTTAATGCACAGGATCCGCGAGCGTCGAGGCCTACTTTCACCTCAATATGAGCAGTAGATAAGACAGGGAAGGGCATAGGCCTTCTTAAATCTAATCTGGAACGGATGAATGCCTATCTCTCGCATATATGTGTACGGTGCTGCTCAGAGCGAAGTGACTAGCGATTAACATAACATTACGACGAAGAAGAAGACACGTCACTTCTGCTGCATCACATTATGTAGTTTTGGATACCTAGAAATGGAGCTAATGCGGTTTGCTGCTGTTCTGCGTATGGCTGGCTCTCTTACTGCTTCTGGGCAGCCCTGTATCTGTTTAGTAGACGTATTGAGCCAGCCTTGCTAGTAGTAAGTTCAATAGAGAGATGACACGTTCTCTTACTCCAACTTTCCTGTAAAATGTAAATGAGCTTTCTTGAAGAAAGGGAAAGCAGGAAAGAAGAGAGAAAAGATGAAAATGTTGGAGTTGGAAGGCGACGCTAGATATGACTCTCTTATTATTCATGGAAATTCTGCTGTCGTGTTACTTCTTCGTAAAATTCCGTTTGTGCCACGATAAGTCATAGCACACCGAAGTTTGAGTTAGGTAGGAACTTAGAAATGTGTTCACAACAAATTGGTAAGCCTGTAGCATCACGGCCGGAATTCCTAACCGCTGGCATATTTACAAATGACCGCGTCTGAGCAGTATTTACTGGGGTTGTCAAGATCTTCCCATAGTAAATACTAGCACAAAATTGAGTTTTAAATATCCTGTACTCTACTGCAGTACATGTGTACGCCTACACCCTTAAATGTCATTGTACGCAAATACTAATATACGGCAAATCGTTGAAGCTGCAGTATGTTTCGAATTCTGTTTTTGTCCTATAACGATTTGTCATGAAATTCAAGCTCCTAATAAGACTTCCCATAGTTTCCGTGAGAAATGGATGATGCGCAATGAAGGCTACCCGTAGTTCCTAATAATTATTGTTGTTTGCAGCCTAGCGAGTAACAGGGCATTGAAATAATTAACTTGAAGGTGAGCGTGTTGAAGTCGAGTTCTGGTTCTGAGGCCTCGTTATTCTTCGGAAGGCTTGATTTAGGGACTTGGAGTGGAGATGAAAGTTGCACAGTACAAGTGGAAAGTGAAACAAAGGAAAGTTTGATGTAATGACGTGGACCTCTTGTGTTCTGCACAGCGAAAGTCAGGACTTGTAGGGAAACTTTCAATTTTCCATTGTGCTGGATTATTTGTTTCTCGGATGTAGGGAAGCAGAGGTTGTCATAATTGAAACAGTCGAGTTTCACCTTCTTTTGAAATTTCTCGATTGTATCGACCACTTGGAAGAACCTGGGAGGTCGTGATGAAATGTCTTTGAAAGCAGCAATAAAATCAGCAGCATGCAGTTATAATTTAAGCTATTACGGTAGGTATTAAAATCTGAATTTGACTATAAAATCAGGGTTCAAAAAGGAAAGTTTATGCTGAACTGCTTGTGAGAACAATTGGCTAGCTATTTGATTATACTTATGTCATTGGATCAGAACCGTCGCTTTCAATAATAACTTAATTTTATAGCTGAATTTCAATTATGTAGAGCCTTGATGCGTGAAATTGAACTGTGATCTCACAATACTTACATTACAGCCTATTACAGGCCATAAAGTGCAAAAGTGTAGCACCATTATTTTGAAATCACATTAACTTTACTACCTTATGCTAATGCTGGCATACTTATTTGTATACCCTAGTTAATAATCGGAAATTAATACTGCATATTAAGTAGAAATATCATATCAGGGTCATATGTTGATTCTCTCACTTTATATGGTTTGACAATTTTTATTATAGTTTTGCTTAAATCGTAAATTCATGAAATAATGTAGGTATTATTTATTCTTGTTTACAGCGACTCCCGACGTGACCCTCTCCATGACGGATATTGACCTCGTTGACCTCATGAACGGCAAGCTTAATGCGCAAAAGGCCTTCTTCCAGGGAAAACTGAAGATTAAGGGAAACATGGGTTTGGCAATGAAGCTCCGGGAGTTTCAGGCCCAAATTGCCAAGGCCACGGCTTCCAAACTGTAGATCTATCTACTCTATTCCTGTACTGAACGATAGCATAATTTACATAATTCAAATTTCAAATTGCTACAATTTATAGGTATATGTCCGATTTCAAACTCAAGTGTTGGACTACATTTTCATACTCAATAACATCTTGTTTCGTACGACAATCAATAATCAAAAGCTAATTCCAAGAGCCAGTGTCTAATAGTCTAATGTGCCTTAATTTCAAATCCGTACAGTTCTTTACACAGTGTCATTGATGTTTCTATCATTTCTGTACATGTGACGAGTTGCTGAAAATATGCTGAATTAGGTTTAAGAAGAACTGCATGAGATAAGACTAGAGATGGTGCTTCGTATTAATGTTTATTCGAAAAGAAAATGCCGAGAAGAATAATATAAAAAGCAATAAATTATGATTCCAAATACTATATTGTGTATAAACTTGTGTATATTAATTACATACAGATCTGCTCAGAGCAAGCTGTACATAATGCGCTATGTGCATACAATAATCTGCAACAGCAACTGTGATAGTGCGTTTGCATAAAGAACATGATATAGGCCGTGGAGTGTACGTACATAGACTCGAATGGAAACATTTCCAGCATGAACATAGTACGCAAAGACTAAGAGTCCGTTCGTTGCATGTGACTTCAGCATCCGAATCGGCAATGGCAGTCGTTCCTAGTTTTTAGTTTTGTCGAGACACAATTTGAAAGATTTCTCCACTAGTTAGTTGGAGTGAAAACATTCTGGGTATTCAGGCTTCGTTTTAAAGAGTAGTTAATACAGTGGTAGCGTCCTTAGAATAACCAAAATACGGGTTATTTATATACAACCACGATGTCAACCAGCGTAAATTAAGATAATACAAAATACATACCTAAAACGATTATTTTACAATCAAATCTGACGACAAATGGTTGGACCTGCGATAATCCCATACTGTCTTGCAATTTTTCAAATCTGAGATAGGGATATTTGATCTGTTTATTAAATACAATTTTTTCTGTTTTTCATTTCGGCGTGGAAATGGAATTAAAATTATTTAATATATTTCACTACAAGTTTTTTGTTTCTGAATATTTATATTATTCAGGCTTCCACCTTCCGCTCGATAAACTTAATAGTAATTATACGACAATGCTAATCTAGTATTTAGGCCTCATCGAGCTGACACTGAGTACACCTGGAGTTCACCTGAATATTCACTATTTCGTCCACTAACTTACAACAGTTTAATTGGCATTTGGCGTCGAGAAGGGAAACTTACGTGAGGAACTCAAGAAGTATTTCATCTGGCTAATGCGTTTGAAGTGAAGACTTGCTGGATTCTAGGTTTCGTTTTATTTTTATTCAGCACCTACCTACTTAGTACTTTATATCGTACTGCCGTGTTTTGTGCTTGCATACTCGTATAAGTACATCGCTTCACATACCCTTCGTACGTCCTTAGACAAGCCAAATGTAAAACCGAAGCACAATTCAGTCATTAACGCAAAACTATGTATAATAATTAGTGTACAGAAATGCCAGCTGAACAAAGCATAAGTAGCATGCATAACTGTGCTTTACATATCTGATCATACTCAGCATAATTACCTATGTACAAGAAGTAACAAGTAACTGAGTTTTTCGTAAGTTATTTTCGTGATATGACCAAATATCGCGCTGTTATAATGTTAAGTATTTAATTCGATAACCCATCAAGAAGAACATTAAACATGAACAAGTTTAACTGCAAGTTTAACGCTCGACCTCGCTTTACACCAACCGCGTTGTCCTTCCGTAAGCCAGAAGGTTGGTCGAATGTTATTCCAATCTCGGGAGCCCAAACAACTTATTTTGCACCACGAAACAAGAAATCCTAATTCCAGCTCTTGACATCCTAATTGAGAGCTTACAAAATGGTTGAGACATTGGGAAGAATAATCGTCAGCGCCCCAGGCCCCTTTTCATTCATTTCGTTCTCCAACCTGACCAGAATCTTGCTGAAACGGCGAGTTGATTACACCGGATGTTACATTTGAATAATTATAGGGCCGATATTCATTCGTCTTCTGACTACTAAGCTCATCTAGATAAAGCATAGGTAGGCATATTTAGCCCTTAACCCGTTCTGATGGATTTATCATACCTCCGGCCGGTCAATGGGTTCGGACATTAATAAGATCATCATGCTTTAATTTCATGGGAAATCGGCCCAGCATGTCCATGGTCAGGCCATTGCTTCTGGGGGATAAGTTTTTATTTCATTTGAGAGCACTTAACAAGCCTATAAATCATCCGCACCTAGGCTCAATTAGGGAGTGCCTTTGTCCTGGCCCAAGTACGCAGCTAAGTCATTAGCCTCGTCGTAGAAATATTCAAATTATTTACTCCTAGCCACATATTCAACGTACAAAAATATACAAAACTAGCTGAAAGCCCGTCCTACGGACAGGGAATTAAGTACAAATATTTAGATTAAATAAGTGAAAAATTCTTAAAA
>JAQFXY010000293.1:0-37302 GCA_034693865.1 Ceratophysella sigillata
TTTTTTTAACCCGACCCGAACGTTTCGGGTCGGGTACGGGTCGTGTAAAAAATGACCCGATATTTTCGGGTCGGGTCTAGTTCGGGTCGGTCACCCACATACCTGATCCGTCTCGACCCCTACTTGGAACAATAGTACAAGGAATGCTAGGAAAACCGTGATACGTAGCGAACGAATTCGTAGAAGCTGTTCCTCTAACCTGGATTTCCTCTAATCCGAGCAGTCTTCCACGTTCTACATGATAGGGCGCCAAGGTGTATGATTTACCCCAAAATAACGGTATTTTTCTTTGCTCCATCTTCGCAGGCAACGTTGCGTAATACTCTAGCTGCTACAATTAATTCAGAACGTCGTGGAGTTAAATATGTTCCATTGTCTTCTGCATTTAGGTTTTTATGATTTCATGCGACAGTAGAAGGCTTTTAAGGTCATTCCAGCTAACCCCATAGTTAAGAAAACAGTGTCAACGGACGGAGCTCAATGATGCTAGTGTAGAAGTTTCTTCTGTCCACAGGAGGACAGAAGCACAAGTTATTACAAAACAAAGACATGACTCCGTCAAAGTAAAGTTTTGAGTATCTCCTTCAAGCCCTCTGATCTTCCTCTCTTTCCAGATGTATGCACTCCGCCAACTGAAGCAAGGAATGATAGAGTCACCCAAAACGTCGTTATGGAACGTGAGACCAGCCCAGAAGATCCATCACAGGACCGTGAGGACAAACATCAATTTTCCGCAGGCCCAGGTGAACTTTTAACGTCAGTCTTAATTAAAGCGCGGAGTTATAGACCCGTTGGTCTGGCTGGGCTGAGGTGAGAGAAGGTGATAGGTTGTGGCTGGCTATGGCCAGGCCGGGTCTCGAGATTTCAATTTGGAAGCAAACCTCTTGGCTCTGTCTCTAATAGACGGCGAGTGTAATGCTGGAGCCGGGTTCTCTGCTCCCGTGGAATCCCATGGAATCCCGTGGAATGGGCAGTAGTCTTTGGAGCTGCTGAAGGTGGAATGGCTGAGATGTGAAGAGGAATGAATGAGACATCTCGTACAGGGTTAAAGGAATAGTTTCCGTTTTAGAGGACCCTAGTGCAGATAAATTCTCCTTAATCGAAAGACATAGAGGAGTAGACACAATAAAAGTTGCGGCTTAGCCTCAATGGGTTGTTGGGTGGAGGGCCGTCGCTCCTTTCACTCCGCTTTCTCCATGCTCTCTCCACGCTTTCCACGTGCTCTGCCGACCTTCCGTCCAGCGCAATTACCCTCCATGTCAAGGCATACAACAAGCCTTAAAAGAACCGCTATTTGGACTGCAGTAGCCAAACCCAACCTAACCTAACGTAAATAGTTTAACCTAGCTTAGCCTAATGTAGCAACAGTGAAGTCATGCCTCAAATCCCTTGAAATTCCATTGTTTGCTGCGAGTTTGGCTAGATAAATTATGCCATCTTTACATATAACGAGCTTGGTATTCTTGCGTACGTGTGGTTTACCAATATATGTACTTCTGACTGCTAGGATTAATCATTACGGGCATTTTGATAACTTGTCCGGTGCAATGTTAGGAATTGAATACTACAACGTACAAACAGTGGGTTGAGCTCTACAGATCCATGACTTGCGATGAAAAGCAGCTGATTTTAGAGCGCATGTGAATATCCTGAAATTATATAGCTGAACTAGCCCAATTAGCAGAGCTGAATTGGCGGGTGTGTATTGTGACGGTTCTGTTTCCGTTTTTCCTGTCTCAATCTGTGATTCGAAGCCCAAGCCCACTCTCCGCTCGCTCCTCTCCATTTACCCACACTCTCATTATCCATTGGGACTCTTATGGGACCATTCCTTCGCTCCCAAGTCCAATTCCACTTGGGAGTCATTCTTGACCATTTCCTCTCTTCAATGACTATTTTGTATTTCCTTCACCTCCCTTCCTCAAACCATTACCTCAAAACACTAAGAATTCAAGCCTTTCAACAATAGCCTCCCTCGGCTCAGCCCGTCAAGCAGCGGGCTCTAGACAACTGGTGCAGCTTCGTATTTGGCAAACACACCTGCTCAACTGCTTCCATTGGACACAATTAACCTTTCGCTAATCTTCAACACGAGAGTTAACTTGCATTACGTATGCATGAATGTTGCGTGCCAAGCATTTTCATCGAACTTCTTGAATCTTGAACCACCTGGAAATATTTCCACGTGTACATCCGTGGATAAGCTTCCCTTTAATTTGAAATTGAAACTAAATGTTGCTGGTTTTAAATTTCCTGTCTACACTTTCTGTTAATGCAATTAAATATAGAAAACAAAGCACCTAGAAATTATTAGTAGTAGATCAAGCTTCAGAAAAACGTGCTTGTTTTGCATCCCCGTTTTAACGTGCCTTTTTCAAACGGGGAAGTTTCCTGAATTTGTTGGCTTTGAATTGATTATTTTAAAATTGATGTAAGTCATAAATGAGCACAAAATGAAAAATTAGCCTGGCTTTGGTATGTCCCAACGCGTACCACACGAATCACGACTAGACATAACCCAATGCTTCGAGAAAAGTATTGCCGAAAGAGCTGAGTTGGCGATAGGCAACTCGGCCTAGTGCGTTCAACCCTAGAGTGACTTTCAAATCATGTCTAATTTGAGCTGGCTCAATCGCACACAATTTCAGATCACATCCTACCGAAAGTTACCGTGCCCAAAGATTATTATTACCTAATTAAACGACGATCGAGTACTGTAGATGCGTTAAGTATCGACTAGCCTGAGTACAGCGCTGCACTGTCGCCGTTAAAGTTATCGTGATTACAGGCAAAACGATAAAATCCGGTTACTCAAGCCGCTGCTACGTATATGCTGTATATGCAAATAACCTGCTGTTGCCCCAAGGAATTTTTAAAGTTGTTTGTACGCCATGATTTGTCATGTAATCCAATAAATTGCATTTTGTTAAGTTGGGGATTCTTCCCTTCGATTTCTTTTCCCCACAAATATAATAAAATCAATCACTTTGAGCTAAATCGATGGAACCAAGGACTTATACTTTCTCTGTTTTTCCCTCACAGGCCAAGAAGTGTCCAAGCATGCATAAGACGACTTACTATACAGCCAACTTGTGGAGACCCCGCATCATGTGATTTATTAAGTAAATATTTGGGCAATACTAGACAAGAAGACGTAAGCACTATTCCGCCGTGATCACCAATCCCCACTCAACACCTCCAATTATCTTTTCCCTTCAGTCGCACTAGTACTGTACTATTGAGATTGACCTTCTGAAATTCATGTTTTTTTCTATTCCAGACTTGAGCAGAACCAGAATTGAATTAAATAACAAATATTTCCAATTTCCACTCCTGTATTTTTAAGTACTAACATGTGTATTTTAAGTTAGCTTACAACAGCTCTGTTACTATTTATATAATTTTTTTTAACTCATCAATCGTCCTAACAAGTGTAAAATTACAGAAGGTGTATTCAGTTAAACTTGAGAGACTCACTAAGCACGTTCTGCAATTGAAATGTACAAATCCGAACAGAATTTTACACAGTAGCTTCCACCAGAATTTCTATTCTCAACATGTGAAAAACAAGAGGTTCACTATTATTTTCAATATTATGATTTAGTAGATCAGACAAAATGACTAGAAACTTAGTTGATTGAAATAATAGTTAACCAAAGTGTTGTATTGTTGACAACTGGTAACATACTTAAGTCTAGTTGAATAGTTCCCTTACATGTTAATGTAGTTCTGTTTGATTTGATTTGATACCAATACAAGTGAGATTGAGAGGTGAGACGAAGAAGTTATAAGAACTGTTATTAAAAGAAACTAAAATAAATAATTTGCAGCTATACTTTGACGAGTATACAATGCTAAACATGGTGTCCAATTCAAAACTCAATCAAAATCAAGCATCATATCAAAGACTATGAACGATAATTCTGTGATTCTTCCACACCCAACTCAATTCACGAAAATGAATTGACTTCAATTTTTAAATTATATAATGTTGTATAAATGTAAATACCACACCCACGAATAACGATAAGTACGCATTTATGCACCGTAAAGATTCCAGGACATCCGATCAAATTAGCACTGTGGCAAATTACAAAGGCCCTCCTTGTCACTCACTTTGGTAAAACTAGTGATTCCCTTATACGTAAAGATTTATCACTTTGGCAAAAACACTCAAGTCCAGTTTTTATTGGTAACCAAAAGGCACTTGAACTAACTTGAGTTCAGTAATTTACTACATGCATTGATTAAAACGAAAACGGCTATTCTAAAGAAACATCGACGTAAGTTTAAGTTTTCATTAAAAAAAAAACATAACCTTATATCATCTATCTATCACTTGAACTCATGAACGAAACGAATTACACTTGTCAACTAGATGCTGAATAAAATCAATTTACCTGTACCATGCTGGTAAAAAATCAAATTCCTGACACCGGAATTCAACATTTTGGCAAATTCAAAGACATTAAAAGAACGCAATTTCAGTGAAAACCCTTTGCCAAAGCGTCCATGTTTCTTTTGCCAATGGATCGTTTGCCCCGGCGTCATACTTAGTAGATTTTTATAGTATATACGTATTTGGCGGCCAAGCAGCTAGAGTATGGGCGATATAAGATGGATACGCCAATTAAGCTTTGGAAGCATGGTATGCATGGTAAGACTTTTGCAAACTGGACTCACAATCGCGAATCGCAATCTACATGAATACAAGAATCGTGCTTGGTACGTCCTTAGTAGTGCTAGACCAGGACAAAGCTCATCAGATACAGAGGTTGATGCCCTTCCTTGTGCGCCACCTGCATCGGCGTGTAGAATATTCTCGTTTCACTGAAATGCCACTAGATCATTCTGCACGGAAAAGTTGCACATTGCACTTGCCCCTTGCTTGCACATCCATTCTGTATTCTGTAAACTAAAGGCGTTTACTGAAAAATGGTTCTTTTTGTACGTTATTGTTCCAAAGTTCCAGCATCCTAACAGAAGAGAATATGTAATTTATAAGAAACAATACTATGTATACAAGACAATCTGTTTATGAAAACAATGCAATAATGCTACAATTGCAGCATTTCGTTTACGGCTCCACTAAATCACTCGAGCGTAAAACGTAACGAGATCAGGAATAGTGCCAGACAGGTAATTATGAACTATCTTGTGAAGCTTCAATTTCCAATTAGGATGGAAAATATATTTTACCATACGTCCAATAAACGCGGTGCAAAAGTTTCAATGCTAAAGATAAGATTAGGATGAGGTTATACGTAGTTATAATCACCAAATTAGCATTTGCCATGCTACACATGTACCTACTGTACACACATTATAATAATTTTCAGTAGATAGTCTGTGCATTACTCAAATGGGTTTACAATTTACAATTCGCTCGGCGACGAATTTGAAAAGACTTTGACCACTTGTTAAACTCGATTTCCATTTGGACTTTGGACTTATACAGTTTGAAATAGTGTTACAAATAATGTGAAGCTTATTAGGTCCTTGCGAATGAGTAACTCTCGCCAGTTGTTTATTAATAGGATACATATGTAGGCATATTATTGTTGCGTTCAGATACACGCTAAGCTCATTAGCAAGTACAAATCAAAATAGCAGTCAACTTATGAATATGCGTAAGGATAAGTAAGCATTATACGAGCAGGCTGCCCAATACATGCAGTTGCCGGAATGAATACCTACTTAATTATATACAGTTTACAAATGACGAATTTGTTATTTTACGAGTTTTCTGCCGAAGAATACATAGACTGATAATCGAATTCACTCAATATTTATGTATGTTTTTAAGCAACGATTTATCTTCTATTCCAAATAACTATTTTTTGGAAAACAGTATATCCTCCAAGAACAGCAGGTAAAATTGTCAACTTTTGGTCAACCATTATCTATGGTCCTGGATTTTTAATTCTACCTACAGTTTTGTGACCTCTGACTTCGTGACTTATGCCTGTTGTGGAAACCCGTTTTTGGAAATATGAATTAATAATATGCGCCCCCGCCCTATCGAGTTGAGTATGCATCTGACTGGACAATTTATTCAACAAACAATACAAATTGTTGATCTAGAATGTTAGACTTTTAAAATTGTTATTCTCAAATTTTGATTTTTGTAACTAACCTGAACCTACGTTTCGGGTTAATTAATTTTTAGAAATCAGAATTATTTAGGCTATGAGCAAACAATAGCCTCTAGGCTGAAGATCGTTCTATTTAATACATCATATTATGCCCCGTGAAGTGTGATGTGTAACACTGGAGAAGATGAGAACTCCCCTTTATCTAGGTCAGCCATGAATAATGTCAAACTTGTTACTTTGTTCGTCTCGTATTACTCAACACTTATTACCCTTTGGCAAGACAAGAAGGGTTGGGTTTTGGGTTCGCAGTCGACAGGAAGCCAGAAAATCATTTCATGTGCATGTGCACTTTACAATTATTTACAATCCACACAGAGCTCTGCTTTGTGGGGTGAGTGCTGAACTGCCAGCCTTATGCTATTTTTCTCCAGTTGGACGCTTGAGCTGTCTGTGCATTTTCCCAATTTCCCTACAGCCAGGTAGAGACAAGAGACCCTGCAAATCCAAAAATAGATTTTAAGCATGGTATAATCCCCCAAATACAAAGTACAGGGAATTGAAAGCTGAGCCAGAGCCTATAGCTGCTCGGGTGTTGGATATTCGTCCAGAGTCCAGACTCGACCCTTGTGATTTTGAATTTGAATATAATGCGTCCACGAACTGCATAGAGGCACTTCCAATTCCAACGTCCACTGCATGTGTATAATTACTCTAGCTGCCAATTTACATTTATCACCCTCCTCGACCTTCAACCATATATAAGTCACTTGAGAAGAAAAGGGTCGAGAGCTCAATGAATTCAACAGGCCGTCCAGCTTGCACTCGTGAAAGGAAGTAAAATTATAAATTGTCTCAATAGTATCAGAGAAATTGCAATTGGAGACCAAATGAATGGTACTCGGTGTGTCTGAGTCCTCCCTCAGTATGGTTTCATACTCCCAGACTATAACGAGCTTAATTATTTTTAGTGCATCATTCCTTCTCTGTCTTTTTGTCTATGTATGTATTTCTTGGTCTGTCTATCTGCGTTCTTCGTCTCCTGATGGGTGGATGGATTGTGCGTTGTGCTGGCTTCATCGCAAATAGAACATCACGATTTGAATCTGTAGCAAAACTTAACAACAGAGAGTTGAATAACCGAGAGTCGCCTATCAACGCAACAATGAATTCAAATATACAAAGTAAATGTAACCGTCAATTGAGTCAAATATACTCTGATGACCTAAGCTAAACCGAATCCACAGCATCTTCACCTATAACGAGTTTAATTATTATGTTTTGTATGTAGGCATGTTTGTAGGCAGAGGCACGCATTTTCCTTTTTACTCGACGTTTTCATTCTGCTTCTGCTTGTTTGTTTAAAAATCAGTACAATTTGTATTCATGGGCTAAAAACACAAACATATTCATATTCCCGCACAAACTGCTTGGCACTGATTCGTGGGCTCCCTAGGTTTTAACCTTGTATCGCTCAGATCTATTAAGACTGATTCCTTTAGATTTTGCAGGCTTGCCCTAAATAGGAAATAACATTAACCAAAGTGGGACCAATACGTCCAAAGCGATAGTCGAAGCTGAAAACATAAAAAACTATTTTTCGAGGATTTGCCTTTCACCGGATATCATGTTAGAAACAGTAATCGAATGGCTCACTTTTAGTTCCATGATGGCAAGAAAGCCTACATAGGTCAAGAGTCAAATACTAAGTAATCTGCGATGTGACTGGATTCGAAGAGAGACTGGCTGATATTGACTCAAGCATCAAGGGCAGTAAACAGTATCAAAAAATTCATAGTTAAAAACAAAATGATTTAGAGCAGTTTTGAGGATACATTTATGGAGAAAAAATATAGTAAACGCGTAACTTTCAAGTGCCTCACTTCTTATCAGCATTCAGGACGATGATGCACAAAATGGCCTGATAGTTTGAAGAAGTAAGTGTAAAGTGTAGCAAAGAACCAAATCTTCCAAAATGTGATAAACGATTAGTAAAACTGCTATATGTGTATAGTGCCTGTGTGCGAGTCAACAATATTTATTTTTTTCTCCTTCCATTGCAACATAGCCAAAGATATTTAAGTAACAGTTTAACCTTTATCATTATAAGGACACGTCGTGTTGTAGGCTGAAGGCAAGGAGGTTGACGATGATGATGTCAATTGTCATTTTCTCATTCCATCCCAATCCAAACCTCTGTCGTAGCTAGTCCTTTCTGGCTCAGAACAAATGATTTCGCATTTTCAAGAGTCCAGACGGAGTCCAGGCAGAACATTTGAAATTCGAATATCCTATTACGCCATCCGAAGCTTTCAATATTTGATAGACACGAAGAATTTGTGTGTACAGATGGTGTATGGAATAAAACTGGATTTGCCATTGCTACGACGCCTTGCAAGTCATATTCTAATGTATTTAAGTTCGGAATAAACCAGGGGCGTCACCTAGCACGGCATTTTCTCTCCCTCTCCGAAATGTTGGACCATGACAAGTTTTTAATCGTATTTTTTTTAAATCGACTCTTTTGGCAATTTCGGCTAAAAAATATCCGAAAAATCACAACTAGCTAAAGCACTACAAAATCTCCTCATATCTCACTTATGAAATGTACTTTTTTGTCGACGTTGGATATATTTTTTTTGTTTTGAATACTGCTAAATTACTAGAAATTCGGGAAATTTTCCAACCAAGGCGGCCGCATTCTAACCCCGTGAAATTCCTCCAGAAGTGAAATCCTAGCGACGCCCCTGGAGTACACGAGAGTGAACGGTTCCTAGGTTGAGAACGGAATGGAAAACAACAATGTGTCTAATTGTCTCTCTATATCAATAGCGTAAAACGCTTGGCAAAGTGTGACGATGATAAATATGCTAATGAATATATTCTCTGCCAGTTCCGAGATAAGGGAAAGCATACATTATTATTATTATTATTATTCCACGTTGAACAATTGCTCAAACAAAGTGATGTGTGGAACCTGAAGACGAATTAGATGAAGGAAAAAAAGGCATGTCAGAACAGACACTTGATATATGTACTGAAGGGGGCTGAGGACTCAAATGGAATACTAATATCACAAATCAAAAATCCTGAGGGAGGAAACAATTTAATGCAACGAATAGTGGAACTGGGTAATTCGAACAGTACACTATTTAACTATGGGTTGGCCTGTGGATTTTCATATAATTCGCCAAATTAGACTGCGTCAAGCCAAGCGTCCACCACAACAGGTTCCAGAAGGCTTAAAACCCAGGCCAGGTAGCTGGTACATGGAATATTCTTATTATGTAAGATTATTTATGTTATGATCCATGTCGTAGGCTTCTTCTCCAGCCACATGCCATAAGATTAGCCATTTAGTATCGCGTGTGTCCATTATGACTTGATTTGGGAATCAATTAAGTTTCCAAATATCTCAATTCCTGATAAACAGCCCCAGGTAAGATTTTGGATTGGAAGTGAGTTTTAGGCAAAAGTGTAGACAGATGCGAATGTGGTGCGTTGTTTGTAAATAGACGCCAGGCTTTCTCCGTACCAGCAGCATAGCAGCACGGAGGAGCTCATCTCATTCTCATCCACCACCTCCACGACAACTCCTGGCCAAACAAACCATGCATTACATTAGAGAAACGGAGATTCGTGATTCATGATGAGGAAAAAACTTTGCTTCATTAGGAAAAGCATCTCGTTGGCCTTGACATTCATTTTTGTAATGCAGTTTTCCCCCTCTCTTCCCTCGCTCTCTTCTGCCTTCTGCGTCTCCCTTCATTTCATGAGTCAACTAAAAAATAGGAATATAATATGCAATCCCAGCCTACGCTTGCTTATCCATCGCCAGGCCAGAGTTAGTCCAATAAACTTGAAACCATTCCAAGTCTTAGACAAGGCGGAGGAACAGAAAATCACGGGATATTATTATGCGTTTCGGAAAGTTTTGGGTTTCAATTTAACTAATTAAATATTTGGTTTCCACTAGGGAGAAATTCAGGAGATACTTATTGTAGTGCATGTAAGACGTCGTAGCCATGCATAACAAATACTAGCAACCCGCTAATCAGCACGAAGCACTTAAAGCTATTCTACGTGTGGGTCTTTAACTGTACATATTTATACTGGAGAATTATTAGGCCCGGCGATTTCCTTGCTGCAGGTTATCGTATATTTAAGTAGGTGTAGGTATGTATAGTAAAAAAATTCCTGTTGCAGTTGATGTTGATATAGGAGAAACTATGTTTCACGTTGAAGCTTTGAGTTGTTTACCAAACTTCAAACCCGCACACATGCACAGACACATATTGACAAAGATGAACATTCAGCCGGTTAAATCCAAGGATCCACTAGAATAAGGCTACAAATTCAGTCCAGATTATCTTTAAAGGCATGGATTAGGCTAATAACTGCAGATTTAATGTGGGCTCAGTGTAATACGTAGTCTTGTAGGTTTTACCTGGAATTTTTACGCTTGTCTCTAATTGTAGTGTACATATATGTAGCTTAATTTACTGAAAGCGTAAGGTTTTAAATGAACCTGTAATATTCATGTATGTATTGTATCTGTATGCTAAGGTAATCGCAAAGTATGCTTTGCCAGTGTTCTGCGTCGTGCAGTTCGTATACAATGGGCCCAAACACCTCTGCTCTGTTTTATAATAAGCTTACGTTGCACACACATGTACTATATACCTGTAATTGCAATTAGTTTAGCCTGTGCGTGGTGCCGTGTACGCATAAGGCCTATTGTACGAAATAGTATCTGTAATCACGCTATGAAATTCAGACAGACTTTTTCATGACAGTATAATGCGTTTAGTGAACTTGAGTCAGTTCAAATCCCAGGTTTTCGGGAGTCTCCCTTTGTTTGTCATATTTAAAATCAATAATGTCTCAACTCAAGAATCATTAACTGACTCTGAGTCATGCTCTTTCCCCAAAAAAACGAAAAAAAAGGAAAAACTTTTCCTTTGACAACGAAAGGATGACAAAGTTGGAAATGAATCCAATCCAAACCCAAACCAGCCAGCCTAGCAACAACAGCCAAAGCCAAGTGCCTTGGCGTAGAGAAATGGACGAGAGGCCCGAGTGAAGATATGCATAAATGCCCATAGTATGAACCTTGTAATCAAAGTAATCAAGTTTAACCCTTCATAGAATGCGTCTCTGCATAAAATGTACGGAGAGAAGCATGTAGTTGGAGCATGCTGTCTTCAAATCCGAGTATTACATAACCATGTGTGTGTGGTAGGTTGATAGTGGCTGTGTTGGCTGGAGCCTCAACGCACTACGCGTACACTAGTTAGAAGATAATAATAATATTTTGGTCTTGTGTATGAAGCCTGTAATGGTAGTTGTAGTTGGTCCTGGCTCTGCATTAGCACACCACCATACCACCACGAACCACGACGATACGACGCACTTTTTAATACTTCAAAAAATTCACCCTAATCCTTTTTTTATTCTCAAGGAAGAGCAAATCCTCCTCCTTGCATCCATACGCGTAAATAAAACCAGTTTCTCCAATACCTTGTGCCGTTGCTTTTTTTGTGAGTAATAATATTATTCGGACTTCCGACAATTCTACTAGAGCGTTTTATACCGGGAATGTACGCTTATGGGTATAAAATGGGATTCTTCTAATATCGCAACTTCTAATATGCAAAGATGTTGTTGCAATGCACAAATGTACCAAGAGTATGACTGGAATTTCAATTTCAATAAAACGAACCAAACACTCGTTTCTGACTTTTCCAGGTTTATTCAACTCAAATTCTAGAATAGTAAATAAGTTGAATACTTTGTCGGATTATTTCCACTATGTATGTATACCTTATCGTAAGCTCTAAATTAAAATAATCATCTAAATAAGCCAATTACCTTTTTGGCAAAAATTAGTTGTGCATGAGCCTTTCAAACCTTTTCTAATTTTCGAATCTTTAAGAATTTTCAACTGCCCGGTGGTCAACTGCGAGGTCCTAGCCTGGAGTAACTTTAAGCTTGCGAATGTGAACGCCAATGATGTTCTCCTGCGGCGGTGATTAATATTTTCTTAATCACGGTTCCGGCTGCACTCTATCAAGATCTTTATCGTCAAATCTGCAGAAAAATGTCCAGTCTTTACATTTTACATGTGGGATTAGCATCGTTCAGATTGCTCGTAATTTAGTTGTATGCTCCATCAGAAGTATTTCAAGACCCAGAAAAATCTAATTTTCTCGAATAGGGCAAGTCTGATTCTGACAATCTTCTATGCACCTGCAATCGAGCATATATTTTTAAGTTGAACGAAATCTCTGGCGAATTTTTCTTACTTGAACAGCTTGCTACAGGCAAATGAAATAATTGACCTAGCGGAGAAGACAGCAAAGTAAACAAGCTGTTTTTCAGAAGGATCATCTAGCAAGTAAACTGGGATTGTACTTATAAATATTTCTCCAAGTTTTCCCGTGCATACGATTCCTTTGAAATGAGAAGGCCGGAGTTCCCAAGGGGTGAAGTGTCGTAGAACGTAGTATTTGCCTATGCGTGAGTGTGTGCGTTAACTCTTTTTTAACTGGTATTTCGTTGTTCGTTCCGTTTTTTCCTCTCTCTCCATATTCTCGGTTTGAGCAAGTCAGAGTCATGAAGGGTTTCTTTTGCCCACTAGCAGCAGAGCATAATAGCAGCCCAGCACCAGCTTCCCTTCTTCGGTTTAAAAAATGCATTCTGAGGGTTTCGAGAGAAAAAAAAAGCATCCAAAAGCCAACCAACCTGGCTATATTATAACATAGGACTAGGTACGGGTTTTCTCTGGTATTTGTCTGCAAAAAAAAGTTGCTCGCTGTGGTTGTTGGATACAGAGCCTGAAGGGATTTTGTGTAAATAATAACACTGAACAAGTTAACCCTATCCTTCCAAAGGAACAAAAAAGTGAGTGCATGCGTAAGAAATAAACGGCAATAGGGGACAATGCCACGAATCATGAGATACCAACAAAATAGGTTTTACCCACTTCTCTGTACCTAAGCTATATGTATGTAACGTGTTCCATTGTTTTACGGAGCTTAAACACAGCATTTACTCAGAAATTGCTTCGGAATTATTTTGACTGGTTACTTTAAGGCAAAAGTATTTTCAATTTGCATTTCTTGTTTTAAAAAAAACATATTTATTACACTATGTTTCGTGTGGAACTCTATCGTGTAATAACAAATATTGTAAGTAAATTACTTCTACATTCTACGGCTGCATGAAAAATAAGCTTATCTTCCGTCGATGAATAAAATAAAAACTCGAGCCACACATGCATAAATATTCCTTTCGAATAAGATGAATTGAATGCAATATATTTGCAGTCGAATACATATATGCGCATTATTCAAGCAAAGACGTTGACAATTTACAACGTGTTGTACAGGAATGTGCAAGTAAGAATAAACCATGTACCTACCTCTCATCTCCACCAACACGTAATGCGTATGTATTCGCTCCGTTCTGGATCCAAATGAATAATCCATGTGCTAATCTGAAAGTATTCGTCAGTCGATCGTCACTGATAAGGATTAAGATTGTCCGAATTCCTTCATAAATTGATTCATTCAATTGAGAAATGTGAAAGGAATACACATGACACTATACCAGGTACGGGATTGGGAGCTTGAGAGGTTAATGCGAAAAAGCCAGCAGGTACTCGATTTGGCTAACATTAGCGAGTTAGGACAGCCTATGCGAACTACTGAATAATTATTTTATTCATCAATTTGACCTGGTCCGTTCCAGTCGCAGAATTTTAGTCTTCATTCACTCTAGTTTCGTTGACACTATCGTTCTGCTGTTCTAACCTGGCATTGGAGGAACGGGCGCTAAGATTCGCAACTTTCAAAACTTCATAGTTTGAGTCTCACAAGTAAGAATAATTAATCATATAAGCTATGTCAATTCGCCTCCATGTCCATGTCACTACCGCGGAAACAGTTTTAAAACATGTTTCGGTTGGGGTTTTTAACTGTTTTTATTTGGCTTGTAATTAGTCGGCCCTCAAAATATTAGAGTTTTCAGGCAAATAAGCAGATATTTCCGGCAGATTCATAACCTAACCTATACATATGAAAAGATTTGCCGGAGAAGTCAATTTTTTGCCGGTCGAAAAATGTTTTCCCTTTTTATTTTACTTTTTTGCCAACTATGAACTAGTAGAATTATGCAATACCAACTTTGTAGCTTGACCCTATATTCGCGGCATTGTATGTTGTATGTTGTATGTGTAAAGTTTGTTGCTAAATACGGCATGTGCTGTTCGCGAATAGCGGCCGTAATGAAAAAGAATGGGTGATATTGCTAATTGCTATGTTAAGAAAGTATGAATAGATATTTATATAATTGAATTAGTGACGTCGTCCTAGAGAAATTAGGTGACCAATTTATTATCATAACATGGACTCATTTGGTTTAATACCGTACCATCATGCTTCACCTTTCTTAAAGAAAAGTATTATTTATATCTAAGTGTCATTGTCATTCGCACTCACTCTATCCGCATCCACTAATGACCCTCTTGTTTTTGAAACATTAAGTTTTGGAATATTATGCTATTGAATTTAGTTGTATACAATATACGATGCAAACTAATCCAGTCTTATTAAAATTAGGGGGACTGGTAGGCTAAGCAGACAGGTATGTTTTAGTACTTTGGCAGTACAGAATATATGGGATATAAAGTATATATATAGTATAGCAAAAGGGTTTGATTTTTCAAATACAATTGAAAAGTTTAGTCCACGTTATTCTACGTGAAGACATTACAGTGGGTAAACCGACTAGGAATTTCAATATGCGAACAACGAACAATATTTTTGAGTAGCTACAACTATTAGCTCTGCCCCTTTTAGACTGGAAAGGTTTTCCGAAAAACCCTTCACTATAAGCGCCAGTGTAAGTTGCACTGGAAATTTTTCATGAGCCCTAACACTACTAATACTGTATAAAGAGCGATGGTATTTAAATTGCGAATGGATTAGAAGCTCTGAATCTACTGTAGGCAAGTCGTAGCATCTTAACCGTGCGAATTTATTTTTTGAATCCCAAACCATCTGCATATAACTAGGTAAGGTTATCGATATCGATACCCTTGTTTTTCCTCCCGATCCACCTGTGCCAGATAACGCTACTTGATACACCGCAAATCCCAAGTGCACCGGATACAGTCTGGCGTCGAGCTAAAGGGCTCAATTGTTTATGCAACCGATGTCGAGGGGGGGAATACCTAGTCTGTTCCCCGTTTGGACTCTCCAGAGCTTATCCCAAAAACATAAAGACGCAATGCACGCTCTTCCTTCATAATATCCTGAATGTTATGCATATCCGAAGCAGGAACCACAACAACAGTTTCCCATAATATCTTCTCTCTATTCTTTTCAAGGGTACAGCCTTCGTGGAGTCTCCTAGGCCTCCGATCTGCAAGTGTAAGGAAAGGGTACTTCGGACTCGGACTTGAGCCGCTCCCTTCCCAAATTCACCTCTGATGCAATAGGACCTTCAAGGCTTACTGTAATCGGAAGGAATAATTAGTACATGTAATTGAAGATTAATATAAAATCTAAACCATATATATATGCCAAACGCCATGCTAATTCATGTTCATATCCTTGCTTGGGGCAGATTTTGAGAACATTCCAATGTCTGGCCTACTCCAGCCAATTGATCCGGTAGTAGACGCTCGAGTTGGTGGATTCTGGAGTCACACAGGGTAAATCTTGGTCCAACTTTTCTATTTTTGGGAGAGGGCCTGAGTGGAAAGCGCGTATGTGCTGGTTGGTGAAATAATCCTGATTTTTTGTACTCACACTGCTCGACAAAGGTTTTTTCGCCTTTGGCATTCATCAACTGCATGTGCATGGTCATGGAATGAAGAGAAAAAAAGCCGAGGGTAGAGAGGAGCCCTTAAGTGGAGGAATATTTGATAGGAAGGTGACTATTTCCCAGTTCCAAACTCCCATCTTCCCTGGCTCAGACTATGTCAGAAGGGAAGGGCAGAACTGCTTGTTTGGCACCACTGTGGCATTGTCGGAGGCTGCTGGGGCGTGGGGGGATATTCCGGGAGGACTATTGCACTACTCCATTGGCAAGAAAGACCAAAACTTTGGCATTGGCATTGAATTTGGTGAACCCTCCGAGATATTACCTCACTCCTTGCATCCAACAACGCCAGGACTCCCTACTAACCTCTCCTTTTTCCAGCCAACGCAGCAGCTCCGCTACAATTCCATCCACCACTTTACTACGAATACGACTACTACTCCCAATTTTCGGCCATTCCCCTTCCCAAAAACTCCTTTTTGCCGTGCATTTTTTTTTATATTTTGTTCCCGAACGTCTCCTCTCATTGATCTTCCCCTTCCTTCCCATAGTTTGCTTGTAGAAGCGGAGACTTGAGGTTCCAGCCCACCCTGTTCCAAATCCCACCTAACCCAAAAAATCCTGGTCCAAACAGCTCCTTGTCCTCCAATTTCCCCGTTCCTTTCCGGCTAGTGACCTGCCAATTTACGAAAAAGGGCTTCTAAATTCCTGCCCAGGGTAAGACTCCCAATTTGCGAAACGGACAGAGGGAGAAGCCAATCAGAGTTAAGCATCTCCGTCCATCTTTGCAAACTTTTTTGGCAAGGAGAGTTTGTAATGGTAGGAGTTTAGCTAGGAGCATATTGGCTCAAGGAGGACTCACCAACCCAAACCCAAGCCGAGGACATTTTGCAAAAAAGAAAAAGCCAATAGTGCTCTCAGTTTAGGATGGTTCCTGACTAAGTTTGATTTGCAACCAATTATTCTGGAATATGTGGTAGGACAGCCTTGCTTTCGATCAAACATCTGCTGGTGACTACAGCATTATTTATTGCAATGATCCATTATTTCATAAATACTGCTGTGGTTGTCTGTGATTTCGGATATTGAGCGAATGAGTTTGAACCTTTCGAGTGGAATTTTATTTTTATATTCTCGCAAAGAGATTTTTGTGGTTTCGGAATTTGAACTTTCAATACTGACTCTTGTCTGACCGCACCTTTCTCTTTATTTTAATCCCTTGCTTTTCAGAGGAAACGGATTAGGCTTCCTGTCATGCACTTTTTGAGTACTTTCAGTGCAGATTATTGGTGAACCGTTATGCGTAATGTAATTGGCGTACTATAAACCCAGAAATAAAGTTCCGTAGTTTCAGAATTCAGGATTACGCGCAAACTAATTAGTCAATCCTAAGGATTTAAGAAGAACTAATCATCGAGTAAACCTAGAAATTGGTTTTAATTGTTCTTTGTTATGTAATTCCAGGCTGGGGCCCCAGCCAAATCCTAGGTCGGAGATGGGAAGCTCCAATCAGCAATACTGCCTCCGTTGGAACAACCATCGTTCCAACCTTCTCCTCGTCTTCGAGCACTTGTTCCACACGGAAGCCTTCACGGACGTCACACTCGCCTGTGATGGTCACTCAGTCAAATGTCATAAGATGGTCCTCGCCGCCTGCTCCTCCTACTTCCAAAGCCTCTTCCTCGAAAATGACTGTCGTCATCCCATCGTGATTCTCAAGGACATTCTCTACTCGGAAGTCAAGGCTATTCTGGAGTACATGTACAAGGGAGAGGTGAACGTTGCTCAAGACCAGCTATCAGGCCTTCTCAAAGCAGCAGAGACGCTGAAAGTCAAGGGCTTGGTCGAGGATCATCAGCGAGCTGCGGGTAGTCCCGTGCCCCTTCCTCAGTCCCCGTACCATCCTCAGCCGCCGCCAAGTGCTGTTCGCCCCAACCAACCTCCGCCGCACCCACCAACTGCTCCAGCCGAGTACGAAAACAACACGACGCCGCCGTCGTATCCAAAGACTTGCAACTCCATACCATCGAAAACGTTCGTGCCGAATGACTCCATGTTTGATGGCCCCTACAATCCAACGTCGGCCTTGCCGGATCGAAATTCCTTGCCATTCCCCATGTGGTCGTCCAATAAGATTTCATCGGTCTCATCCTCGCCAAAGCACGGGTATCCCAACAACAATGCGTATGAGAACTCACAGTGTGAGCCGGTTTATCTCAAGAAGAAGAAGAGTCTCAGTGTGAACTCGAATTCGAATAAGGACACGCCGATCCTGAGAACTGTCCTGGGACACACCTCTCTTCAATCCAACTCAGAGCCGCAGCACAAGTCCCTCAACTACTCACTCACGAACAGCCCTTCCAACGGCCCCATTGATCGTGACATGAACGACAAGGTATGTCATCGTTTTAAATAGGCTATTTTAAATAGGCTATCACGGGTGAAAGTCAGGATTTGCATTTACAGGCTTTGTCGTTCCTGTTTTCAGAACAGCACAAATGATAACATAAATGATTTGAGGAATATCATGAAATTCATAAATATCTGGAGAGAAACTGGTGTTTCCTGATGGCAAAGAATATTAGTGCTTATGTATTTAATGCCAAAACTGCAGATTTCGCAGTAGCGAACGATACGATGAGGTATATGCATTAATATTCGCACTTGCTTGAGTTGAGCTAATATTCGGAGGCTCTATTTTTCTGCTGCATAGAATTTGCTCCAATTAAACGATTCAGCCAGGTATTGTTTTGAAACTTGTTCAGAATCAGGTGTTGAAGAACTTCCAGGCCGACGCAGTACAAAATTATATTACTGTGATAAATTAGAAATTAAGCAATCACATAAATGTTCATGCACAAATAATCCGAATTAGAAACCGCCTATGTAACTTCCCGTTGTATGCGTTTTTGTATTGTAAATGTACTAGATATTGTAGCTGAAGCCACAAAAAGTGGTGGTCCAATATATTTGTGAAATTGGGATGAAACTATTGCGTGTGCTAATTTCTGAATTTAGTAAACTCATTTCTAAGCTCTGAAATTGTTAAATACCGTATGAATGATATTTTTTCGTAAGTTAAGTTTCATGTTTTTTTAGCACATGCGCCGTTATATATCAGTACGAATTTATTTCGCATCATCTGTGACAAATTGTGACTATTTCCGTTCCGTGGTCGCACGGTATAAGGCAATCCTTACAAATTACGTGTGCGTTAGTACAGAATACTTATCTTCAAAAAAGTGCTGATTATAGGTACAAAGGAGCATGACTTAGAAGCATGATTATGGAAACTTTGAACTTGGGATGCAGTATATTTGACATGTTTTGTTACATTTTGTATAAATCACGTAATCGTGTCATCAGGCCAATAGGGATTTCCTTTATTCAGAAGGCGTATTATTTGTATATTTGCAGGGTCTGGCAGAATCTCCTGATCACTTCATGGACGACTCTGCGAGAAGTATGGACAGTGATAAGGTGAGTCTCCGCGTAGCCTAGTTCCACTTCTGACTTGTCGCTCAAGGTTCCTACTTCCGAAAGATAGTGCAAAGTAAACGTAGCTATTTGATCAGACTTCAATAAAATGTAACTCTTATCAATCTGTTGTAGATGCATGAGGACAATCATTCATTCGGCATGGACTCTGATGATAAACACGGTAAGTGGAAAACCACCCATCCTCAGTTTCCCATAAAGGTCCACGGCACGTAAGCAGCCCTGCTTGGAAGTGCACACATGTGCCCTTTGCCAGTGATACATTTGCTATCTCGTCTTAATGTGCGGAGCATGGGTTATCTTGTCTTATTCACAGGCCTGGCTTCATATCTCCAAACTCAGAATCAGAAACCGGAATGGAAACGCTACAAACAGTACACACGGAATGACATCATGGCGGCTATTGAAGCTGTTCGTGGAGGAATGAGTGCCTTACAAGCGGCTCGGAAGTACGGTGTCCCATCCCGAACTCTCTATGACAAGGTGAAGAAGCTGGGTATCACCACGAACCGTCCATATCGCAAGGGCAGCTTCCCCATGTCTCCCTACCAAGGCTTGAATCAGAAGCTGGACGACGGATCGGGCTACAGTCCCGAAGAGATGCCGCTCGACATCACTACAGCTCGGAATGGGAACGGAAGCCTGGGCCTCCATGGACAGGAAGGGGACAGCGACAAGATGGACTCCGATCCGGGTTCGAGCATCAAGCAGGAACACGAGCAGAGTCTTCCGATGGATGACATGATTGACGACCCGCACTATCAAGGCAGTGAGGAGAACCCCGAGAATGGCGGCGGGTCGTCGGAGATTTGTAGCAGTCCGTCCCCACCGCGTGGGCGAGAGCCTTTGGAGAAGGATGAAGACTCAGCAGGTAGGTCTAATAGCTCAGTTGTTAGTGTAGCAGTTTTTAAATATTGTTGTTTTACGCGAATAACTCCGATGTGACATTTGTCGTTAGCCAAGTTGCCGATTTAAAAAAACTAGCATACGCTTTGACGCCATCAATCAACAAGCATGCTGTTGGCTCCAGCAGATATCGGAAATTCTTACGGCTGCGCGTGGAATCCTTTCTTTGAAGATTTTCATATATTTTACGCTTGTGGTAGCGTTTCAAAACGGCCCTAGAGAAATGTCTCTTCACTTCCATAGCCACACTAAAGGGACGAAGGTTTGATTGCCTGTGGTTGTTCATGCACTTTTGCTAGATGTGTGTATACAGTTCTTGCAGGATGACTAAAAGTCTATTATTTCCTTGAGTGTAGAACGGGATAGGTGATCTTTCAGTTTGGCACACGGCTTTTGGGTTTGATGAACCTCAGATTCACACATGCGAAAAGATTTCGATTGAGAATCTCCATCTCGATTGGATTTCAGTTAGCCAATCGAGTAATTCTAAAGATAGCGCTCATGTTTAGCAAAGAGTCCCTTACAGATTCCCACTACTGACGGACGTACATTCTGGAAAGTAAACTAAATGCATTTACTTTATTTACAGGCACGCTGACGGGACAACGGCTGATGAAGGATGATGAGTCAGGTATCATTTCATCCCAACGACTGATTAAGGAGGAGATTTAGTTTCACTTGCGGTTTCCGGGGCTTCAAACTAATGAGCTATTACATAATACGTATAATATTTAATAGACTGATGGGAAATAACGGCAACTTATTGTGTTCACATGTATAGTACATACCTACGGAAATAACCATAAGACTGAAGAATCAAAGAAAGATGAAGCTGAGGGCTGAGGTCCACCACCATGTGTTCAACTCAACCAAGTGTTCAAGTAACTATTAAGGCTTACGCTGACAAAAATAGGGCTTAGGTTTGATTATGGAGAAAGAAGTGGATTGTACAAATATTAATTTTTATCCTGACTAGATTCATGTGGTACATTGAAAAATTAAGGGTATTTACGCAATCAAACACTAATGAGTCATAATTGTTTTGTCCAGGGATCCAAATAACGTATTTTATTATCATCGCTTTGAGGGGCTATTCTTCTCAAGGTCAAGTTCCGTCTTTTTTGTCAACATAGACATAAACTAAGCTTAAGTACTTGTATATACGGAAATTGCAATTAATTGAACCATAAAGGCTGAAAAAATGAATCATTGCGAGGTTATTACCTAGTTGCTATTTAGGGATTTGGATTGAACTATTCCTAATATTTAGAAGAAAGTTGAGTATATATTATGCTTATAAATACCTGGCGGTATGGACCGTGTGCGGGATTTCTATACAAATATTTATTTTTAATGTCACTCGAACCAGCGAATCAGAGTAAGATCCTTTCAATTTGAAAGTAGACCGTCTCCGAGTCCGAGTACTTCCATAACCTATTCTCTTCCTTCAGACTGTTACAGTATTTCTCAACTAAACGCAAATATGATAATGCCCTAGGCTTTTTTATACAATTGTAGCTGATATTGAATTTCCAGCCCGCCAGCGTAGAAACTGATGCGAGTATTTTTAACGGAATTGGAACTAAGATTAGCCGAATAGTGGATTCGAGCTTTGTGTAAATTATAGAATCCTGTATGTATTTTTAAGGTCAACCTTCGCTTTGCCTAATATTCCGATCATTTTCTCTAATTTGTATACATCCTGCGGGATGAATATATTTTCAGTGTTTGAGTTTTGTTGAACGGGTTAGAAATGTTTCATTATTTGGAAGCAATCTAGTTTATCAACTAGAATCGGGTCATTATGAAGACGAACATGCAATCATATTTTTCTTTGTCAAGCTAATTGTACAAATACTTATGCGTAACGTAAATAGTCGTACTTGGAGTTAGGACTAATGTTTGTAGAAAGATGTGTTAGACTATGTAACGGTCCTCGCACTATTTTGTGAAGCAGTGGTTCAAATTATTGTACATAACGGCATAGGCTTTGTAAGTGTTATGTATTGTAGGATCGTGTGTACGTGGATTTGTTAGGGAAACTGTAAAACATAATCCAGAATCCCACCCGGTGGTGTTTCGTTGTTTCTCGGAGTGAAGCTGAGGATTCTGAACCGAAATACAAATAGGTCCTTTGAGCTATAGTTGACCTTTCCAGAATCAACGTTCATGGGATCAGTTCTCCGTATTACGTTAGAGCTGAAGGTGGAATTAACCAAAAATGCATAGAATTACATTTTGACTGCCTGTTGCTCAGTTGGCAGCAGTAGTGGGTGAATTGGGTTTGTGCTGTATAGCCAGCTTCTACATGTTTATATTATTTAGCTTTGTTATTATTTCTCTGAACTCATAATAGCTGTACATCCCTATCCTTTCTATGAGTTTTAGTTACGTATGGGTTATGGTTAATCCTTGTATTCATTTTGTAATGATGTAGTCCATTATACGTAGAATATTATTCGTAAATACTTAGTACAATTTATATAGCAAAGCTCACTCCGCGATTCCTCCAACTGCGTGACATTTCAGGACCTGAAGTTTATATAACCAAATTATTGGAGTAAGGAAGGGCCTCTGAAACACGGCTGGTGCAATAGAGTGAGGAGAGAAAGTGGGAAAAAGCAGCCTTGGTGTCAGAAAGCAATATTGAATAGTATTAGCTTCTCAGAGTGAAAGTCCGTGGTGTATTGGAACTGAAATGCCGCACTTGTGGTTGGGATGTGTACTGAGCTCGTGGTTTTAATTTTTTTACAAGTTTATATAATTATTACAAAAAACTGTATCTTAAAGACTGGCGATGACTACAATCCTGAAGTCAACCAAAACTGACAACAAGACTACCTCAGAAGATGATATATAAATATATTACGTAATGTAGACTTAGGGGAATTTTTGTTGAAGTTCGTAATGGTTAATGAGACTGAGTAAGGTAATCCTAATTTAATCACTCTCGAGTACTACCCACAACCTATTTTGTGTTCTGTTAATTTACAATTTGGTGTTTTTCGTTGAGACTGACTAAGATAGCCACCAAGAGAGAGCAAACCCCAAAAAATCTTGTAATCACACTGTCTTCAAACTAATGTACGTAAGAAAAAAGTTCAAACTACAAACAAATCACTAATATTGTAGCTATGTATAAGTATGTATTTTGAGATGAAGCTCTAGGCTCCTAAGAACTAACACCACATTTACATACCTACTTTTTTGCCAATGGAATTCCTAGCGTTGTACTATGTATTACTAACGCTAAACATAGTTTTTTTTAAAGTACTATTTTTTCGAGAAGCCCTTCCTATCGTGTCTTAAAAAGGAACGTTGAGCAAGGAGATAGTCAAGTGAGTCGTCCTGTGAGATCAGAAGGTCGAGTTTCCTGTTCGGAACCATTGGATTGTGTCACTATAGGGGAATATTGTATAGCAATACGTATTTTCATATTATATTAAAATAAAGGCTCCGCTTGCAAAGTCATGCAAGCCCAATCTTTTCCTATCTATATTTTGAGTAAGCTACAACCAAAATTTATATTACACATAATACAAATTATCATTGTATATTATATATTTCCGCTCCACTTTAGTTTCTCCTTCGAGTCTCTGGCTCCAACTATTCAAATCAAAACTATTATTTATTACCGTAGATTGTTAATAATATTATGACTCACATGCAGGTTAATATTATATTTAGCAGTGTGATACAAGAGAGAACATTCCATGTATACTTGCCACCTCATAAGTTGCCCTCTTATCTGACATAATATTTGGAAAAGTTAAATAAATTCCTAGTACTACACTGCAAAATCCACTCAGCACGTCCTTCCTTTGGGTTCACAGACTCAGTAGGTCACTTTATTTCAGAGTTCAACAATATTTTAGTATTACAATTAGTCCGATTACGATTAGTACCATTGGATTAATACATATTTTTCTAGTGTTAGCACTGGATTATGATTGGGTCTTCGATTTCAATTTCCTTGATTTTTTATTATTTGCATAAACGAGTTAAAATTCTTCTCTATTAACACAAACTTCTCCCACGACGTTAGAAAGTTTTATTTTTGCGCTAATTTGGAATTGGAATAACATCTATTTCTGTTAGTATTCATTATTAGGCTAAGAAATAATATATTTACATGAGTCCATAAGAGCAAGATATGGGTTTGAGATGTGCGCCATGCAGCTGTCAACCCACGGAAATGCAACATTGAATTCCAGCACCGGCGTTAGATCTGTAGAAACACTAAGATTAATATAGCCTAGTGATCATAGATCATCTAGGAAACGGAATATTTTGTTTGCAGCAACGCCAGCATTCCAACGACGTACCTATCATAAAAAAGTGCTAGGTCAAATGGTTGACCCAGCAGAACCAGCCAAATTGCTTGCATGTTGTAGCATACAGCTGGAGGGCGCATAACTCAAACCAATACCCTTCTCTTAACTAAATGTATATATTCTATATTTGGGAATTACTCGGCAGTACTACTAACCCTGACAAACTCAATACTTTTTCAGCACCGTGTCCACAGAAAGAGAAAATGAAAGTGAAGATACAGTATGTATGTATAATGTCGAATGTCAATCAGTGGAGTGCGTTCCATGTTCCGGCAGATGGGATTCCTAATAGTTGTTTTTGATGGAGCGTCAACTTAATTGCGATGGCTAGGTTAGTAAAAAGAGGACAAAAATGGAAGTATTTAGTGGTCAGCTAGAGAACCAGATTTTTGAGAAATAAAACAGATGAAGGAAAATTCAAAGTGGGCGTCCATGTCGTTGATTTCTTGTTCTCAAGGCGTCGAATTTAATAGAAAAGTCCGAGTCATCCTTCGCTCCATGTCATTACCATTTACCATCCAGAATTCTTGATAGGAGCCGTGTATGGTGAGTGCTTGATCCCAAATGTGTGGGCTGGGGCCACTGCCATGTTCACCTGTTCCGCCTGTTTGCATGAAAGAAAAGTAATATAATTCTCCTATTACTACCATTTTAAGACGCTACAACACTCGACCTTATGCGTCCTTTCTGTTGAGCTTCTTAATGAGACCAATATCCTTTTTCTTAATCAGAAAAACCTGGTTTACGAGCTACAAGTTTAAGGACAACGTGTCCTCTGAAATTAGTTATGCAGCAATTGGCTGTTATGGAACATTTTGGCCTCATCTCCTTTGTAATGAGCGTAAATTAAAAATGAGATTTTTCGGTTGGATTAAAACATAGGCTAATCTGAACATGTTTTGCCAAACCGGTAAGGCTGTTCTTCAGACTTAAAATGTCTTACTTTTTCTGGAGAATGGGCACCAGGTCCTGGTTTCTTCGTGTCGTCACTCGGAAGGATTGTCCGATTTGACAAGCTATAGCTAGGAGCCTTGTTCCTCACCATGTTCATGTTGCTTTGGTCGTACTTGCCTGGTCCAGGATTTGCTGCACGGAAGTCCACGGGCTCCTTTCCTCTGCCTGACATTGTGTAGGCTGGAGCCTTCTTCTTGGTCCCCTCGGGACAGTTGCCAAGTACCGGCGGAACATTGTATACGTTTGGGGCTGGTGAAAGTCATGCATCATAATTATAACCTGAACTTTCACTGGATTTAAGCATTCTACTTTGGATTACCTGGCGTAATACTTTTAATCTCTTGACTCGTTCTCAACCCAAAACTATATTTTGGTGACGTGTCGAGCACATTCTTCTCTGCCTTTTCAGGACAATAACTTCCTGGTGCTGGAGTCACAAAGATTTTGGGTTCCGCGTGTCGGTAGTGCATTGATGAAGATTGAGAAGATGATTTTCCTGTTCAGAATCAGAATTTTAGCACATGGGAAATGATTAACAATAGAACTGTATGTTGTGCAGTTTGCATCATGAATTGGAGATATTTTACGCTTGTGAGAGACGATTAAGCGTTTAGTGAGATTCATGCATTGCAAGTACGGGCAAACTAAATGGGTGGATATCTAATAAATATATGTGCTGGTGTCATGTCGCCGGTGCGTAGAATTTCCTCTGCCCGATGTTTATTAACACACATGCCATATGTATGTACCTTTGTTTCCTAACCCTAAGACGTTGTACATTCCCGGCCCCGGCCCAGCGTGGTCCGTCATATCTCCATGTCTGGATTCCCATTCGTGTAACACAATTTATACCGCAGCCGTGCAGCAAGAAGTAGAGAAATACACATTCATTTCATTATTGGGACGAAAGCTACAAATTACTGGCCAATATACATTTGTTAATTAATTCTGGGAATTTGCTTCCTTTACCTACATCCAAAAGAAAAGCAAGGCGAGGTACTTTTTCCAGACATATAGGGTTTACGTCCTGCAGCAGTCAACCAAACTCCTAGTCAGTTCAAGTAATCGAATACATACGAATACTATGGACTCCTAGTTTCCACTTAATTCGGAATGCTTATTAATTCACGACTCGGCATCCATAATTAGGAGTTCTTGGAAATTGAATCTAATCTATGTTATCCTTCCGCACTTTATGTACATACGAGGTCAGACATAAAGATTTTACGTGACCAAAATTGAACAGAAATATAAAATATATGAGCCAGAACGGCAATTAATTTTTGTTTACCGATTATTTGTGCATTACAATTACTATCTCGACTAATTGTAATTCCACTACGCAACTGAATTGCACAAATATTTTGATTTTCCCGAATAATTACGCAAGAAAATGTTAGTATATCTATGCTAATGCGTTAACACATTAAAACTGTAACACTATTGCTTGTTTATCCAACAATAGCGTAATTAATATTCCAATCATTTAGTTGTGCTACAAATATTAATCGCTCGTTAATTAGACACTCAAAACTTCTAAAATATCGAACAAATTCAATTTAAATTCTGATCTCTACCTCTCGGCCTTCGGCCGTGAATTTTATCAGCACTGTAAAATTCCAAACCAATAATTTAATTGTACTACCTGACATCAGAAACGGAATACAGATGTGAAATTATTAGAAGAAATTGCGACTTTAAATGACTGAAACCTACCTATGAGAGAGGGTAAAGTGACCCAAGCCGGTCCAGGTCCAATAAACTCAGCAGCAATTGGTCCCCTTCTCTTAGTTGGAGTCCATGGTCGTTGCGCGACATGCCCACCCATTTCTGCAAACAATAAAAATACGCTTTTCAATTAGGAAATTATAATATCCCTACATACGCGTATATTTATGTGATTGGTTAGCCTAGCTCGCCTAGAGCTGAAGTACAGGCGCTCCGATGGATGATGATCTAATCTACGGAGCTATAGAACTTTAGCCTATCATCAGATATCATTACTGACCAAGTAACAATAATATTATGAGACTGGACATGAATGACAAGCAGAAACTGTGCCTACATCAAAATAAGAGAAATAAATAAATTCGATAAAAAAGACAGAACATCCCACACCAGAGACTATGCAATTATTACACAATACATAATTATGAGCTCAGACTACGATTTAAATTGGATCAGAGGGAGGATGGGTGCCGTCCCAAATTATTATCAGGACAGGCCTCGTAACTGCTAGGCATCACTCTCTATCATTAGACTCAAATTGAAGAAATGCAAATATGTACTCATGACAAATCCCAAATGGCTTTAAAAACATCGCATCATACCGTAATTAGCATATGCATGATTGTATAATATTAAGTACTACGTCAAGTTCAATTTGATTTCAAATCACTTCAGTTCATTCATGCACTGCACAATGGTGCTCAGAGCGAACGAGCCAGCAGATTAGCATCTGGCAAGCCTGACTGTAGTTTGTTGTGTAAGCAAAATGAAGGCACTTGACAGATTAAAATCCGCGAAGAGCGTTCAATATTCGGCTAGTAACTGTGCAATCAAAAATGGAATGAAAATGCCCGTCACATGCCAGAATCGTAGTCCCATAACCGCCAACTGAACTGACCATGTGGTAGTGGAAGCTTGTAAAATCATAAACTTCTTGTCCGACAAATCAGAGGCCAACGGCTCGCTCCCTGTGAACACCACTGTATATCTCTCTTCTCGTTTGTACGGCCAATTACTAATGGCTATTTGGACAAAATATAATAGGTATATAAATTCCTTGTGACGCGGACGACTGAAAGCCATCAAGGTAATCCCATCAAAAATATAAACTAGGACAAAGGGTCGATTTACACTGGAAATCCAAGCAGAAATTTGGATAATACTATAAAATAACTAATTTGACATCCAAGTCCATTATATTGCATTCATATGCAACAGATGTCCAAATCAAAATTCCATATATACCTTTATAGCCACTACGTCCCAGAGAAAAATTAATCAAAGCTTTATTATTATTCGTTATCTCCGGTCATTATTTATAAAGTTAACTATAGAGTGGAGTTGGAGTATGAGTAACAACGCCATATAGTACGCGTAAAGATTATGAGCATTGTACAAGGAGAGACCTTCTAAAGTGCAGCTGTGAAATTGGAAGAGAAGGAAAAGAACACGGACTGCAGCAGGCAGATCCCAACATTTCCTTATAGAGTAATAATATATTATGGGAAGACATTCATTTTCAATTCTGAGCCGGCATTCATCAGTTTGACCAAACTCAAAACTAATTGGGAATATTGGGATATAAAAGTAAAAGTAATCTCTACGAGTGGACCATAAACTAACATTATTACTTAATTCCATTTGTCAATTGTGAGAAATAATTCCAAGCTCAGCAAAAAAAAGTTAATTGAATTTTCAAATAGGTTTTCAGGGGGAAATCCTTCAGCAAATTAAGTTTCATAATTCCAGATTTAATCAGAGAACAATCTTTGTTAGATAAACCCTTTAATTTCATGTTGTACCCATTCTACAATTATTATTTATTACGCGGATGCACAATACTGTAGTGGTTGCTATCCACGATCTATGCAGCTTGTCCCATGCCCTACATGTTGCATTATTATTGGGTTATTCTGTGGAAAAAAGTTCCATTTGAGCCTCTTTTCCAATTACAATATTTGTTTTCGCCAAACTTAACCTAACTTTACTATTACAAATTGAATCAAACGACACGATATCAACCTAGCCTAAAATAATTGGATGTAATTCGGTCGAAATTTTAAAAGGGAACTTTCAAATCTACCTTTTCACATGGAGCTTTTTTGCCGTCCCTGTCGAGAACTACCGATATTTTCCTAATGGAAAGCGCCACTACGGGTATACACCATTGAAACTAATAAATTAATCGAAGTCCAGCACATTATAGGCTCGGCTCTCCCTACCACTAAATAAAAATACGTCTAAGTCCAGCAACGCTGAGTTTTGCAACTGTAGGTGCATTGCAAATTGCAAACAACTATAGAAATGCATAAATTATCTCATGCCTTTGTGCAGGTTGGATGTGATTGCTTATTCTTGGAAGGACCAATGTCAAATTATTAATTTAGGTGTGCAAATACTGCCAACGGATAACGGACACAGAAAGGTTGGTCAAATAATATTCTTTGTACTATACACATCATCAGAACTCATAATACCAAAATTTTAGTTCCCTATTCAGGAAATACAATATGCTCACATTGCTTTAGCAATTTGTGCATATCACTTCTTTCCACGCGACACATGAATCTCTGATCAGCGGTTTATGGCAGTTACACGACAGTAATTGGAGAATGTCATCTGAGTTTCAGTACATAAGGCTAAACCCAAACTCTTGCGTATGTCAACCATGAAGATGAAATTAAGACATCCGTATTGGAAGTGATTCTGGTAACAGTAAAACTGGCTGGCTGTCCGTAAGTTCTAAACCATCAAATATCATGCGACACTAGTCAGTTTTGTGTTTAGAAATTACTGAACCGAACACCCAAGCAGGCAACAGGCACATACATCTACATACGATTAACTAACCAAATGAAACAGAATAATATGGAAAATACATTATGAGGACAGTGCTGCACTGGCCCGGGCTTTTAGACCATCTGCATGGACCTTTTTGCGACAGAATAGTGAATGCTGTAAGAGAATAGTGAATGTTGAAGCAAGGCGGAACTTAATGAAGCAAAAAGATACCATAAAAGTATATAATTGTTTATGGAAATGTTATCAGGCCAGCTGTGGTTCAGGTGGATAGGAAACAAATCTCCTTAATTCACTGTACTCACCATTTGGTGCCATTTAGCTGGAATCCTGACGAGTCTTTAGGACAAAAGCAGTAATTCTGAATACACTCCACTAAATAACGTCAAATATTAATTTTGAGCAAATAGGGAGGGCCAATTTCCATAGACTACAAATGAATTCGTGAGCACAAATATTGTGTACATGTCCTTTACACACAGAAGCTGAAGGCCTTGAGTTTAAGCTGAGAGTATAATTTCAAAGGAAATTGTGATTCGTGATTTATGAGTAATAGGAACCACCCACGCCTAGTCCAAGAAATTATGCTCCGCATCTGCACGCCACTTTTTGGATTCAAAATTCTGACTTTGATACTCTAACCAGCTGACTGGAACGTTCATCAGAATCCCAATCGAACTGAGAAATAGCGATAATCAATTGGCAGCTAATTTAACGTTATAAGCCCCTGCTCCACTTCTTTAGAAAACCTCGTTCTATCTCAGCAAAATCTAGTCTACTACTGAGCTAGTGTTTCCTTTTGATTTTGGATCTTTTATTCTCGAGTAATATATCTCCACCCAGTCCATTCCGCTGATGACATTCCTTTGCTCCTCGGCGTTTGTACCCATACCGGGTTGGTACGAAAAAATTTTTTTTTGCAGTTTTCTTCTGCATATTCATGTGTCGTGGCCCGGCCGTGGCGAACGGAGGAGTTGTCCAAAAAATTTATGCTCCATTAGAACATGGGTTAATCGTTTAGCAAAACCAACATCACTAGATTTTTAAGCTTTTTAAAAAATATAATTTACTGCAGAAGCGTTTCTACTCGATGCCTAGATGATTTTGCACACATTCATTAATCCATCACACATGACTACTGCATAGAAAGGTGTGTGAAGAAATTGACATGACTTCCTCATTATTATCCCACCTGCCTATGTTGTGGACATGGATCTATGTATATCAACTGAGTAGCACGTTAAGAAAGCCCGTTCGAGTTGGTCAAATTCCTTCACATGGGAACTGATCAATAAAATCGGACCGAGTTACACTAATCGACTTACTACATTTTCATGCGTGCAGGATTACCCGAAGAACAAGAGCCAGGAAACGATGATAACAAAAACACTGATCTACCTGCATGGATCTACATAGTTCCACATGCACATTCGGAATATCAAACGCGTTGTATAACAATCGGACGCATACAAGTGCGAGCAGATTGTATAGGAAATTAGATCCAATTCACCTACATGACATTGTGTAAAATGGAGTATAGCACTCCTAATTAAGTTAATTACGTAGGAGGTGGTCTAAATTAAGAGTCGTATTACATGGCAGAAGGGGACGGATTCACATTAATTTTACTGGACGCCTCCGTAAAATGCGAGATGAACGATTACAAGACTTGTCCCCGTGTAAAGATCCAATCCAGCATTTATCTTTCAAGCGGACTCAATTTTTTGAAGGCTCTTCGACATACGTAATTACTCCACACACAACGTTTACAATGCTAACGCCTCCCTAAGCGACGCTGATAGATTGCCACTACAAACAATAGAATCAGTTTAGCTCTAGAGTGACACCCTCTTGGAAGACAACAATAACGCGTGACTCGTTATGGAGGAAGATGATCTTAGGCCATTATGCAGCTCCATGCAGAACTAACAACAAGAATTCACAACGGGAAAAAGTTTCCTTAGAAAAAGTTCACTTTGAAAAATTCTCTTCAAAAAGCTCCGTCGAAAAGTTATATTTTTACACTTAGATCCAAAACTGTAAATTGTGACCAAATTAGAATTAGTTTAGCCCATGCTATCTCTGTTTTGTGTCATTGGATTGATTTTTTAATTTAAAGTTTATATCAGATTTGTCGAAATTATTTTAGTTTTAAGCTTATTTCTATTTCCATGAACTTCTTTCAGGGTGTCGTTTTTGCAGTTTTTGTTTCGAATGGAGCTTTTTCGTGGAACCTTCAAAACAGTAATGCTCATGTGAATACTGTCTACGCCTTCTTGTATGTATATAATTGGTTTATTTGTGACACAACTTAAGGTACCCAAATATTAATTACAGCTATGCCGGTTAACTAGAAGAAGCCAAGTATGCGTAAAGTATGCCGTATGCTAATTAGCCTAAATTAGATACAGAGTCAAGAGGATGAAAAATGAGAATCCAACTAATTTCGAACACGTTTCTACAAAAAAGGAGAAAATGAAAAAACAGCTAATAAATCAAATCATCAATGTCGTGTAGACACAAGAGCTTCCTTTTTTAATGCCACCTAATACTTGTGCTTGTGCTTGTTCACGGAAGCCGTACGTCTAGTTCGTAGTATTTTGGATAAAACATAAATAAAACACACACACACCCACTTGGCACGTAAGAGTCTACAACAGCACTAAAAGCAGTAAGTAATTACGTTTTACGTAGTGTTAAAAAGTCATAAATTTATACATGTAATGTGCATCATTAGTACGTCCTATCCGGTAATTTAATTTCTCAAGAGTAAAACATGAAATACACGCATTGCTTTAATTGCTCGCCTTGAGAATTAGATTTAATGAGCACACTCTTTGACTTCGACTGTTTATAAATCATATTCGAAATCAAGCATCATGCTTCTCTTCAAAAATCTATGAATTCAGAATTTTTTAGGAATCGACGAAAGTTTCCGTAATATGCCGATTATTTTAAAAGTATCGCTGAATTACTTACTTCAAACTGTAATCAATGCTACTTTAAGAAAATATAATAGTTGTAGTTGTAATAATTAGGCTCATTGAATCACTACTTGCATCTGTCTCAATCTTAAAACAATGTACCCTGAAATTAAATATATTCTCACAATTTCTGCAACATGGAGCTGTGCTAATCTGTGAATTAATAAATTAGGAGAAATAGAAAAATGGGCATACTTAATTCTGGAAATCCGGCTTTCACTTCCTACCAAATACGTTCACAGATTTTTGACCAAACTTGCGGTATAGATAAGAGTGGTGAACAATGAACTTGCACAGATTATGGATGTGGAAAGTCTGAAAATCCCAGATGGACTGAGGAGCCGAGGTGGTGGAGAGTCGAATGTCATGCTCAGGTGAGTGGGCATGGAAGAAGGTAGACGAATATTCCGATGGGGCATAGTCATCACGTCGTGTCAAGTTTTAGCCAAAACTGGTACATAATCATAATATTATCAGAAAGATATCTTCCAACTCTTTTTTCCCCAACAATCACAAATAAGGACAGGAAAGAGAGACTCAAGAAGAAGCCCTCCTATGTCATTATTATTACGGACTGGTGCGGTGGGGATTTTGGCAGACGAGCTATTGGGCAGCATGATTTTGGTAAAGGGCAAAGGAGCAAATTAATCCATAAAGGACAATCCACGATGGACAGAGACATGGGACGAGCTCATCATGCATTCTATGTGGTGCTCACAGGGAACGGGTCAGGGCAGGATGCGTTTCGCTGTTTTAACCAACTTCCGATCTCATTCAATTTTAAGACTACATTTCAAGCTGGTCACAATTAAAAACTATGTTGTAATTTTTTTGTGAATTGATATCTGACAATCCTAAACTATCTAATCCTAAAGACCTAAACCCGAAATTTTTGAATCAGGTCGGGTTGGCACTGACCTGAAATTATTCGGGTTGAGCTAAACCCGATCGTAACGTTAAACCGACCATTAAATGGGACATCGGGAGTTGCAGCAAAGCCAAACCACAGCTTCTTTCTCGCCACGTGTCACGTCGTACCACAGGTCAATCCACTGGCCCGTTCGCTGAGAGCGCCACTGTGCATTGTAATACGAAAATGATAATCCGATACTTGCATGCGAATGCCAACTCATATGCCTTCTCCTAAAACTCTACCAGGCGGCCGTATAACACATGCCTTCATTTGGAAAGAAGCAATTGTTACTCTTCATTTTTAGTTTTTTCTGCACAGCACAGGGCTGAGTGGGCGGACAACCCAGAATCAAGCCAAATGGTTTTTAGTCAGTCCACAAACTGACGAATTTGGGCAATAAGGTGGAGGCGATTCCATTCCATCCACTTGGCCATAACGTAGGCTAATCTTTGCCTCTCGGTGCATTCAAGCATCATTATAGCACTCGCCTAGCATATTATGCAAAATTGTGAGGTATTACAATAGATGTAATATAATTCTGATCTCGAGCTATACAGCAGAGAGCTGCTCACAGATTGTTTGTATGGTAGTTCTTTAAACATCAAACCATTTTTAGCATTACGGAGAACCATTTGGAAAATGGTGAAGCGCATTTGCTACATTTGCATTTGCCCGTTCGTTCTAATAAACGACTTAAAGGAGAAACGCAGCAAGCGAAGTAGTTTGGCATTTTTCCGCAAAGCAACATGAACTTTACCAAACTGCGATGAGCAGCGCTGTATTGGAGTATAGGCATAAATCACTGATGTCAACATGAACACGACACCGTTCGACTGTTTTAAGTACCTGTGTGCTGCTGTGCCAACTGCTTACTGAAATGATAATCTGCCTGGTGTGGCTGGTAATGGTAACTACTTCCACTTGCCAAATACAACAATACCGAAGGCTGTTATACGGCTTTACAATTACAAGTCCAACTTCCAACTCCAAGATTTTGCCCAACAGAAGGGACTAGAGAACATAATACCTTAACTTAAGATTAGGATATCGAATGAGGGGTCTGCCTCTTGTGCTAACGATTGTTCCTTTAACTATGTACGTACATGCATGCATGCATTTCCTAACCTTACAATGCTTTAAATGACATGACATACGCCAAAACGCAATGAAATGACCATACATGGTGACAATACCCTATTTAGAAAGTGGAGTAATGAAGCAACTTTGGACTTCTGCTAAGCTAGGTAGATGTTAAATGGATTTTCGCGAAGGACACGGAGCAAGGTCCATGGAACTCGGAAAACTGAGTCGGACTGAAACAAAGAATCTTGGTTAGACGTTGCAACTACATACTACGTGCATATGCAATTATCAAGTATTTTACTAAATCATAGTATCACAACTGTTCTATTAATGCGTGTTCAGCAGGATATCATGGCAGATGTTCCCAGATTGAAGTTACATCTGGTTCCGTTCGGGGTGCACAAGAATCGATATCGATCATTCATCATTCACTTCAATTGAAACACGATTAGCTCTGTAATTTAGTGCACAAGTTGTTTGGTTGAGGATTTGGTTCAATCTGTATTTGCAATTATTCCCCCAGTAAAATTATTGAGGATTTTGGTGATTTTCGTTTTAAGCGATGAGGAATGAGGAATAAGAAAAGTATTAAATCAAGCTTACTTATACTGCTCTTCCCATTTCCGGTTTGAAAACATGAATTGTTAGCTTATACAATATTAACAATGTAAAGCAAATTTTCTTGCGGTTTATTTAAGCTTAGAACGATCTAAGGAACCACTGTGGAAATTTTTAGCCAAATCGCTCTCATCCTTATTGATTCCATCTGATAAAGACTGCGATTTTTAAATAAGCGACAAACTATTACACGACCCTTAAAGAAGATTTTATTCAGAATCAATTGTTCGCTCTCATACTCATAACCGTCGCTGTCATAATCACGGACCCTTTAGCCAAGTGCAATGTCCTTTTCAATTCAACCTAATTAATGAGAAACAATGCAAGACGCAAACAGAATAGTGGACGAAGTGAGATTAGTGTCAACGTAAAACTGAAGTTATTGAATGAAATCAAGACCTATAGTTAATCAATAGGTAATGGCTTACCTCTTTTATAATAGTGAAACGCAAAAGGCAATAACTGATTAATTATTAATAAATTATTAATTTTAATTAATTTTAAGCTACCAAATAATTAATTTTAAGAATAATTAATTTTAAGCTACCAAATTGTGACAATCCGAATTTATAATTTCTTAAAATTTTTACACTCTACAATACACTAAATAGTGTTACAAACTCCCAGGAATTGGGTTTTGTCAACACTTAAATTTTTTTTTTACCATGTATTACCATTCTTTGAACCTTGGTTGAATAAATAAATAAATAATAACTCATTTCGATATTTAAATCACACAAAATCGGAATCCTAAAACTGTGCGTGCATGTAATTCATGATATGATGCATCTACTATTGTTGATTGTATGTACATGGGATTGAGTATGACTAAACGAGGAACTTGGAAGCTATGACAGCATAATATTGGCAGTCGATTGCTGTGAACAATTGGTGACCGACAACGACGACCAGTGTTTTTATCCTTCGTATACATTTACATTTGTTTTTGACCATTTGCATTTCCTTCTAGTTCGTTCCAGAGTGATTTGGTCCTACTGCTCAACGACACGACAATAAAGTAGGTACCTACATTGTTCTTCGAATAATAGCGAAAACCAGGGTTGGAAAATATGATATTTTCAAAAAGATGCAAATATCATGATTAGTATATATATTTTTCAGAAAATGTAAAACTGATCTTTTTGGTTCTTCAAAAATTATAATTTTTACAGTATTTGGAAGCCTTTGCAAAGCGTTTCCAACCGACGAAGCCGATTCTTTGTTAACTTTTGGTAAATAAACATATTATATTAACGAAATTTAGCCATGCATATGTATTTATATGTATATAGTAGAAGTACTCGATGATGTAGTGCGGTTGAACATATTGAATTACTATTAAGCTAAACATGCTTACAAATGCATTGCAGACAAGGTTTACGCATAGTACTTTTCTATCAAACTGAGCACAATTTTTTACCTAGTGGAGCAGTAAGTAACGTTAGTAGCATACAAATTTATGAAGCGAGAAATTCTTTTAAATGCCGTATGGTGGGATGGATTCGCATGTTCTTCTGCTTTAAAAAACATATTTCAACTTGTACATAGTCCAAAAAATGGCTTCT
>JAQFXY010000294.1:0-37177 GCA_034693865.1 Ceratophysella sigillata
AATAAAAACGGTAGAGCACCTACTGCAGTGGAGTACGCGACCTACCAAAATTGTAGGTCGCCTGTGCAATCACTACCAGCGTGGAGGCCGTAATTTATTCCCATCACCTGTGTCCAAATGGATAACCTACCTGTCAGGGAATTAGGGCAAGGTCAGGTCACAAGTTGTCTATTGTCTGCATGAGTTATGAGAATACCAATTTTAATAGTTCGTAACTAGGTTCCGCTCTTCATCGAGCGAGTCCGCGACACCTGAACCTCTTGGCAACTTCGTAGACGCCTTCGGAAGCGTGAAAATGTAAAAAACGGTTGTGGCCTGGAAACCCTATCAAATCCGAAGCCTCAAGATGTACCTCTTATAACATGTTGCTTGATGCCTGGGACGACTCAAAGTTTGGTTTCGTGGTCGCATACTTGCCGTTTTCAGAAGGATTGCTAAAAAATATGGGCCGAATACTGGAGAAAGTTCAGGAGCATTAAGGAGATCAATATTAAAATTACTAGCTGGCCCCAGAATCAGTGCCAAGCACTACTGCTTGGTGTAAATGAACTGGTTACAACTTGCACGGACACATACCATCACTTCTTTTGAGCCCGTCATTACTGAATTTTGATCAATCAATCAGAACCAGAATGAAGCTCGTTATAGGTGAAAACAGTTAGTCAGATAAGGTTTCAAAGGTCATCAGATTGTGGTACATAGACTCAAATAATGGTTACATTTACATTTACTTTTTGAATAAGCTACATTTCCTTGCTACGTTATTGTTACGGCGACTCACACTCTATTTTGCTACAAATTTCTTACCGACTCAATTCTGGAAATTCATTTTTACGAATTTAAATTCCGTAACTCGGAACTACGTATGTATACGCGTAAGCACTTTTGTTCCCGGGCCAACCTATGCACTCGACGTGACTGGCTTTTGAAATTATGTCAACAAACAAAAGTTCTTGGAATCTGAATCTGGAAGTATTAATAGTGCTCACACTTTTAGTCGGCATGGGATCAGAGGTATTAATATTAGGTTTATTGCGCTTATGTCCAGTCCCAGTCCCGTTCTTGACGTTTTGGTCTCACATTAAAGGAACGAAGGATACACCACAGAGTGATTAACGTCGTTATATTAGGTGATTGACATATGGCATAAGAAATATAATGTACTATTACATTTTGGTTGGCGCATTCTTGGAAATTCTTGGAAATAGCTAGTAATAGTAATACTGCGTTACTGGATTTTATGTAGAAAACAAAATAAGACTTAAGCAAATGTATGAGAAACGGATCCAGCGAGCGGGAAGCGCTCGCTCGATACCCGGTGGCGCGGAACGCGACTTGCTAGGATGAACGATACTCAGTTCTTATTGAATATTGACTTTCTCCATTAGCCGCACTTCCTGAAATTGGGATGATTACAGCATACGAACAGATTTAGTGTTGTGTACATAATAAAAATTTTATTTTTCGAATACTCACCAGTTCATCAATTCCAAAAGTCAATTTCAATACTGATAGCAATTTAGTATTTATTTATTGCTGTTCGCCTAACTTCTAACTTGTATATAGAAATAATTTAAAATACAGGTAATCTAGAATCTAGAACTTATATGAGAAAAACTCCACAGTAGAGAGGTTACACTTTACATCACCATACCATCTCCATACATTTCCTTTACTTTCCGTACCGTATGTGCTTCCAAATCAAGTTCTGAAGATTTGCTCTGGTAACATTACGTATATAAATTCTTACAAAAATTCAATAAAGATCGTAACCGTAGATTGTATGTATTATTCATTTTCAATACGTCCAACCAATTCACTGACTAATGGTTACCAAATAGATTATTAACAGATTTATAATTCGAAGCATGAACATCAATGAAATCGTGTTTTATGTGTAGGTGCCAGGTGCATGCTTTATTTTTAATATTTCTAGAAAATCCAGGCTTATTGCCGCTACTTATGAAGGAATAACTGTAGTAATTAATTCCAATCAGCGCTTTGAGTCTGGTAGTCTGTGTTTACATTTTGCCCTTGGGCCAGACCAAGGCTGAATTAAATACATTGAATAGGAAATTGTAGCGTGACGAAAAGAGAGGAGTTGACAGAGGAAAGTTCTGTTCTGAAACATGAAACTATGAATGATAATTTGTGCTTGTTTGTTGGCTCCTGCCATCCCGTCCCAGTTTTGAAATAGTTTGAAAAGGACTTATTGACGGAGTGATGGCGCACGACCATATTGAACCACGGAACATCTGAAATCTGAAGCTCTCTTAACACTCAATTACACTTGAAAAACGAGCGACTCTTTTATCAGGTTTCGGTCCCCTATCTATATTCTATTCCCTAAAATCCAACCACTGCACCAGCAAATCAACCTAGTTAAATAGCAGAGACCTATATCTCGTCTAGGAACAGTTGTGTACATGGTATGTATGTACGATGGCTGTTAGGTGTTGGGAAAAGCTCGAGCCGCAAAAGTCAAAAACGCAAAACCGCTTCCTTTGTACAAGTGTGAAAGAAAGGAGAAAAAAGCCATTGAACGATTTGGACAATATTCACACATCAACACTTACTTGTGTTCTCTTCTAAAAACCAAAACGAAAGCATCATGGACGAATAATAAACCATCCCTTGCCTCCCTTTTCTCCAAAAACAATCAATTCTCAATGTTACAAGAACTACCCTCAGCTCAGCCCAAACCACGCTCGCTTCTCAAAACCGTCCTACAGCTACAAAATACATTTACTAACATAAAAGTATTCCAAAAAATTCTAAAAACTTACCAATCACTTCGCCACACTGTATTTGTACGTTCGGGTAAAATGAGCTACTTCCGAGAGAAAAATTCATTTTCGCAAGTTACATATTTCAACAATTTACAACACAAACTTTACGCGTATATTGAATAATACATTTTTTCTGTGATGCCATACACTATACCAATGACGTGGGAATATTTATAAAGGATTAAAGGATTAAAAGGCTAAATTGCCTAATGAATAGCAGTAGTAACGTAATTGCTTTCACTTTCACCGGACGAGGCGGATCGATTGAGAATAGTTATTTAAACCGATCCGCATACTTAAGCCTTGTACTTTAAACAAAGTCGAGCACAACAAGGAACCAGAATATTGTTCACAAATACATTCAGTAAATACCATAGAATAGGTGGTACGTCACATCGATATCACTTGGGGATACGCTTAAGTCAACTCAAATTTAAATATCTTTCCTAGTGATTTCTTCTATGATGTAGTACGGTAAAAACTTCTAATAATTAAAAAATGCTTTGTTCAGCTGTGGGAAAAGTACCTATGCCTACGCAAAAATCAAATTAAATGTCCATAATGTTCTGTCAATGGCTACTTATAATTAGTTGAGGAGCTATTCCTGTTTTCGCAGTCTAGCTACCGCAATTAATAGGGTTCGATTCTATGCAGCTACTTATGCTGGATGTTTAATTAATGATATGAATATTATGTATTGAGGATAGTTACAGCTCCGTAGTTGGAAGTGAAGGTGAGGGGATGATAGGTGATATAATTAATGAGAATTGGGCTTCCCCGTTTTTTCTGCTCGAGTGGTTTTTGAGAGAAAGGAGGGCCAAGGGCTGGTGTGGTGGGACTGACTGTGGAAGGCAAGCGGAGTTGAAGGGCCGTTGGAGAGGTCATTCAGACATTCACACAACTACGGCTGAGTGGAGCGAGAGAGTCAAAAGGCATCATTCGTCCACATCTCTTTCAAGGGACGTGTAAGCCATTAATAAACCACTAAATAGAATCTCACCATCTCACCCATCCTTTTCAGCCTCTTTCCACACAGAGCCAGTCTCCGTACAATCAGAGCCGGATCTTCACAATTGTCTTGACTAGGCAAAAATAAGGAAGGCAAGTGCTTAGTAACTTTTAAATTCCAATCGGATCGGAATTTTCATTTAGCTGCTAGCCTTATGCGATTTGTATGCCGAAATAACGTCGGATCATAGCGGCTGTCCGTTATCATCATTTAACCCCACGCTGGACGGGTGAATCGTTATTACTATTCAATCCAATCTTAAAACCTTCTGATCGAATAACCGCTGACATTACCCGACCCGTTGTTTTATTGGGCAATGCTTCATGATGTAATCCAAGGAATTTAAAAACTTGTCTGCAATAAGATTTAAATATGTCAAGTTATGACAGTAAATCATGTTTAAGCTGGAAATTATGTGACCAAACTGTACTATTGCACTCAGTTCTTATCAATTTAACATTTTGAAGCGTGGCAAAGCCTTTGCTTTGATCAATATAGGAATAACTTTAGATTATTCTAACGATGAAACGTTCATACACCTATATACTTGAATCGAGTGGGGAATGTTTGGCAATATTACAATATTGCAATCGAGCTTTTTGAATCGACTCAACTCAAATATAATAATAAAATAATTTTTCAAATCCTCGAACTGTCCAGAATTCTTTAAAATTGTGTAAATACATAAAGGGTGCCATAGAAAAATCCAAAGTATTAAACCTAGTGTACCTATTTCTGTAGTCGGCTCTGAGTGGAGCTATTCCCGATGATGCTCCTTCTGAAGTGGAACTTGGAACCTACATGCCTCTCCGCTGTACAGGACAGAGCGAGACACTTGAGAAAAGGCACAAAAGGGCCTTTCCATTGTGAACACAAAAGGCTCGCTCTCGCTTCACAACTTATTCTTCAGGCCTTCTCTGCTTCCAAAAGTCACTCCGCTTTAATACAACAACCGTCCTCAAGTCCTGAGCCCATGTCGACTTGGTCAAATTCTCCCATACACTTATTGTAGGCATGCCTTATGTACAATTTGGTGGAGCCCTTGTCCCTCTCAAACCTCATCCGTCACCGAATGTCGAGCATTGCTCAACTTTCCATGTTCAGCTCTTCAATATTTTGATTAAACTCAGAAAAAATTTGAATGGATCACCTCTCAACCTTTCTCTTTAAATTCAGACCATTGTTGCTCCAATTTGTGCTCCAATCTCTCCATCATTCACACCATTTGAACCCAATCTCAAAACCAGGAGTGAAAGTCCTTGGGAGACTTTTGGGACAGAACTTTGATCGATGAGACTAAAAAAGCAGACAATGTAGGAAATTAAGAGGTAACTCATAAAAAATGAACTTGAGTAAACAACAAGATCACTCATCCCAGAATACCCTAAATTTTCACCCAAAATAATGTCCTGAGCTCACATCTGCCACTCATGTAAGTCCCGTAATTAAAGTGTACTCCTATAAGCTTTGTATTTTTATGGCTCGTGGATTAAACGAATCGTGGATAAAAAGATTCCATTCATTTAGCATAGCCAATGTTTACCCGTGCCTTGTAAGTACCCCGCGTAGCCAGGAATCTCGGAATGCATGTAGGAACTGAGCAGAGGGCCTAGGCAGAATGGTATGGAAAGTGTGAGAAAAAAAGGCCTATGAGGCTCGTGAGGGGTTGAGGGCTCTGGTTAGTTTTTGTAGACTCTGGCCTGCCTCCGAAGGGCCTCCTCTCGTGCCCCTTGTCGGTAATCATCCAAGGGCTCTCCCTAACCACAACTCAGGCTCAGTTACCATTCTGCCTGCCTCTTTAATCCTCTTATCCGATTACCTCCACTTGAGTCCACTTAACTTGTCCGCTCCTCCTAATCCTCGGCTCAGATTTCAATCAGTGGTGTGGGTGAACGAACAAGTCCGCGGCTCTCGCTAATCCCAGAACAATAAGGAACCATGACGCTCATGGGAAAGATCTTCAGGCCTTGGGACTTGCCTTCAGAGGATCAGGCTCAGCCGGCTCTCGCCCAAAGTGAAAGTGAGAGAAAGCCCAGTAGTGCTCCAACGGGCCCAGAACACAGACAGGAAAATAGGGACGCTAGGGACATGCGGCGTCCCTGTGCCCAGGTTCTGTCTGCCCGCTGCTCGTCCCACGAAATGCTCATGATGATGGGTGGTTATGAGGAGACGGAAATTCTGAGTCCGGCCGTTCCCAACTGCTATGAACCCATTTCTCCGTCTGACTTTGATTTTCAACTCACGTCCAGTTGTGGGACGGGGAGTCCGTCCAGTATTTTTCTCTATCCTAATGCCATCAATGAGCTGGCCAGCCTGTCAAGAAATGAGCTGACGGCCATGGGCCTCTTACCGCCAGGTTCTTCGTCGTCCCACAGGGTGAAGAGGCAGCGGCCGAAACGATTCCACTGTCCTCACTGTCAAGTAGCATTTTCTAATAATGGACAGCTCAGGGGACACATCCGGATTCACACAGGTGGGACTTGAAGCTGAGACAATCATTGGTTATGCAGTAGTAGTTTGGATTATTAAAATAAATTGTTTCTAGAAGCTTTTGCTTTGAGATTGGAAGGTTCACATTTAAAGTTATAAAATAATTCTCAAGTTTTCAAGCGCGTGTAACTCAGATGCGAATGCATGCAGTAATTAATACATTAATTAAAGTAAAATGAAAGTAATGAAAATAACCTTTGGTATTTCTAGGTGAAAGGCCATTCGTTTGTGAAGACGAGAGTTGCGGAAAGAGCTTCACGAGAAACGAAGAGCTTACTCGACACAGAAGAATACATTCAGGTTAGAATTAGAAATCTTTTAATTTCACATTCTGTTGCATCCACACAGATCATCTATGTATGTATAACATAATTCATGAGTTTGTACATCCAACAACAGGTATTTTAGTGAGCATAGCTAAATTGAGCGTATGTGCATGATTCATAACTAAAGCAAAAGGCATGAATTTTTCAGAAACAACTCACACTTATTAGATCGTTAGATCGTTTAACAGAGGCATGAAAGACTCATAGGTAATTGTGACTAGGGATTACATACACGTCTTATTCTTACAAGCATCATAAGAGCCAGAGCAGCCCAACAGGAAATTGGATGTGCCAGGTTTGTATTAGATCCACTTCTATTATCAGGGATCCTAACAACGTTCGTCGACTATGTATATTTAACCAATTGCAATAGTGGTATCCCGGTAATCCATTTTTTAAATTTAATTCTCACTTGTAAGTGTACGGATTGCGAATGCAACTTGTATTGCGTCGCATCACAATTACTAAGAGTAGCTGAATTGGAAAATTCCTAAATTCAAATAATAAGTAAATTCAATTTCACTTTCTATTTTCACTGTCTATGATAGCAAACCCGCCTCCAAAGTGCACGAATTCAACGGTGCTCATAGCATTTATTACAGTTAATTTGATGTACACAATATTCCCTCATTAAAACAGACACTCTGTTCGGAAGCAAATTGGATTAAAGTCATGCATCTAGTCGATCAAGTCCCGCTTTGTTTGTAAATAATATGGAAATTAGCAATTGCCTGAGGATGCATACCAAACCGAGGTCAATTTAAGGTACATTTTACAGTTTCCAGTAATTGAAGATATTTTACATAAACTAAATTATTGTAAACCTGCCTTCATAAACATACAGTGAGTAAATCGGTTGATGCACTAAAAAGGCTTCCCAGAACTAACATTCAACGTTAAGCTACAAAGTTGTAAAACCAAAACGCTTCCGTAGAATAAGTTCCCTGCGATACAGCAAGAAATGCATAGTAAAACCTAACCTAGTGACAGTATGCTAATTTTGTAATAAAAGGCTATATACAACCTAACCGATATTAGCTGTACATAAGGTAATCAAAATGTAGCATGTTAGGCCAACAGGGTTATAATCAGCTAATTTGGGAAAGTATTGCCACTTGATCTAACCAGGAAGGGATGTACATTTGTGACTTTTTGACTTATAGGCTTGCGACCCTTTCCCTGTTCGTACTGTGGGAAGAAGTTCGGACGGAAGGACCACTTGAAGAAGCACACACGGACACATCAACGAGGCCTGTACAATTCTGGCGGAGTGATGATTGGGTACAGTAACCCTTTCCAGCCCTTCCATCCCTCGCCAGTCCACGCCTTCTCAGCTCCCCACTCAGCAACCCCAACCACCTCAGACATCATCGCATCCTTCCAACAATCACTCAATCCTCATCCCCACCTAATCCTACCACAACAAATACCACCAAACAACTCACACTACGCTTTCTCCTTATGATCAACTCTAGCTCCGCTCAACGAAAGTGAAACTAACTCCATTCCAAACCCAAGGCTCCCGTCGTAGTCCCATTCTTGTACAAATATAGTTCCTATTCCACTTTTTAGTATATTCTACAATTTATCGTGATCAAGATTCCTAAAATGACTGATGTTGTATAAGTTCAAGTAAATAAAACATGTGATTACTGTGTGAGAAAAACCGAGCCTCATTTGGAGTTAAATACCTACGGCGTGGAATAGGCTCTTTGGATCCGCATAAACAATATGGTAGCTAGAATTATTACAAATTAAAATAAGAAGGAAAAAATTTAAACCTTTAATATCATACTTTAACACTGCCTCATTCATTATGGTACCGTAATTAAAACTAAACTCGTCCAACTTTCACCGTGGATTTTTCGTATGATCATGCAACAGTTGAGTTCGTCCATTGCTCAGGTTAAATAATGTATTTACCTTGATGGCTACGCAATTTTTAATCATCCGGCAGTTCGTCCATTCCTCAGGTTAAATAATGTACAGTATTTACCTTGATAGCTAAACAATTCTCGATCACTTCAATTTTTCTACATTATACAAAATTATTCTGATTCCGTTTGCACTTTATAGAAATATCTAGTTCTAATGCTACGTTTCGAAATATTTTGGAAATTAGCTTTTGCAATTAATAAGTCAACAGTGCAGTGGCTACCGGTTTTCCTGCCATCGAAACCATTTGGGCGAATTCTTCTACGTAAATTTTTTATTTTTAATGGGCCAGGCTCAATATAGTTATATTTACATGTATCTACGAATCCTAAATGACTGATATAAGCTCAAGCACAGAAAACGTGAAACTTGTGATTACAGTTGAAAGTGTGAGTAAGACTTAGTTCCCAATCCGTGGATCCACATGAATGAAACTTATTTGCCTCGTAGAAGGTAGAATGAAAATGAAAGGGAATGTAGGAAGAGGGACAGAAAATTACCGGATGAAGTGGCAAACGTGGTCCTGCTGTGAAAACGGTCAAGTCAAGTCCTTATTTTCACTGAATAGTCGTGTAGCTCTGCAATGCATGGAGACGGGAGATTCCATAAGGAAATCAGTATTGAAAGGAAATCGTAAAGAGGCAATTTTACCCCAGGGGGCCATCGACAACTCATCATAATAGATTAAGTGGGGAAACCAAAAAAATATTCGGGAAACGTGCAAAAGTTTACACACACTGGAGCTTGACAATACAGACCGGGACCTAAGATTTAAAATTCTTCAGCATTATTACGACATAATGCCTCATTCTCTAGCGTTACTTGCATCTTCATCTCATCAGTGACCTCTTATTGAGCCGTTCCATTTCCTTCACGAACACTATCAACATTTACTATACTACCTATATTTTTACAACCGTAATAAGTCTACGTTTTGGAGTGGCTACTGTTAAGGAAATACTACAATTAGCGTTGGAAAAACAAATTCGTTCCTATGTAGAAATTTAATTAATTTAACATTTAACGTAACTCTAAAATACGAAAAGGTTCAACCCGTGCAACGCGTTTTTGCGTGTTGAAACACATCACTCATACATATACATATTTGCATGCATAGCCAGTGATAACCCCCGCAACAATATTCACCGCAATACAATAACCTCCGTAATAAACATCCCAGCGCTACAATAATCCCTGCAAGCAGAAAAGTCATTGTCAGGATTAGAATATTGCTGGCAAGGCCGTGTAAAATCGTAAATAGTGATATTAAATTAATTAGGTTAGGTGAGATCTCCGAAACCCCAGAAAATTACAACGAAAATAGGATTTATTGTTGCGAGGTTTATTGAAGTAAGGAGATTTCCGTTGCGGAGATTATTGTTGCGTGGATTAGTGTTGCGGGGATTAGTGTTGCGGGGATTGTGTGTGCGGGGATTATGATTTAGAAGGATTTGCATGTACACATCGGGAAACATTTCGCCTTTTAGCACATCAAAAGATGTTAGATATTAAAGAATATATTACAGATAATAGATTGATTTTATAAAATACTAAATCAATCAAGTTAAAAAATAGTAAGTGGTAAAGTATCTTGCAGTACAGAAGAATCCGTTAAGTATTCAAAAGTCACAAATGAAGGTGGAACTATGCCATTCATTTATTCTATCGATTTTAAAGCAACCAACTGGAGTAAATAGCATAAACGCCTTATTATTAATGCAGAATCTGCCGTGCTGCTAACACTTGGTGCTATTTTAGCTTGTAAGTAAAAGAGGCTTCAGCGGCATTTGAGTGATCTGTGAAAAACCTTTAACTGTAGGTATACATATATTCTTTGCCCAGAACTTTTCTTGATATGTGCTACCCCCGCCCCATATAACAGTGTTACATAAAAGTTTGAGCCTGATTGTGAATTGTGAGATCTGTCTTTTGTGCCATAAAGAAAGGGATTTTAGGGATGTTCCTCACTTGACATTGACACCTACAACAATGCACCAAGATACAGAAACTTATTTCATGGATTCTTGATGGAGAGCAGTGGAGTTGTTTGAAAAGGATCGATCGCTCAAAAAAAGTCAGTTTATATTACAATAATGATAGACAAATTTTTGGGCGTTCTAATGGGGTAACGAAGTCAATCTTTTTGTATGAAAATCTTGATATATTAGACAAGGTCCACCCACCCACGCCACATATTCACATTATGCTAGGCACGCATAACTGCTTCTTCACATTGATATTCCATGTTAAACTTAAATATTTGTAAGTCCGTTTAGTTGTGTGCTACAATAATGGGTCTACAATTTAATTCTCTACAAGCACAACACAAATAGCACTTATAATCTCAGAACCGAAAGGCATTACAAGTATACATATATAATGGACCGCAGCTGCATTATCTCTAGTTATTTCATTCATACCAAAAGCTTTAAGCATCTTCTATGCACTAAAATGAAAGGTGAGAATTTCAAATGAAATGAAGTCGATTATGTTGAAAGTTGAAATTCAACATTCCTTATTTGCTGACTACAATGTTCTTGTGCGACAATCCCTTTTTTCCGCGTTCAATCCAATTATTCGGTCGTGGTTCACTTCTTGGGTAATACATGTGTTAACAGCATGGAGAAATAATTGAATACTTAATGGGAACTATGTACTGGATGGTAGGAATTATGCCAATTACCATAGCAAGTAAATTGTGGTGAATATCTATGTATTTATTTAATAATTAGAATATTTATGTGCCTGAAATATTCTAGAGTCGACCAATAAAAGTATGGTTTCTTCGGGAAAATGAACAAGAAATCGGCGGCCGACAAGTAAGAGACGCTAGACCCCGTAGCAACAAGAACACAGGCTTTGGCGATGTAAAGCAAAATGGAAGAAAATACTTTTAAAATAAAGTTTAATTTTTTAAACACAGTTTTTGCTTCTAGTAGTTTGCAAGCCCGTAATGAAGCATTTTATTGATAATTTTTTACAAAAAAACTCAAAAAATATTTTATATTCGCTTTTCTTTACATGGTTTAAACCTGTGTTCTTGTTGCTACGGGGTCTATCGAGCCCTAGTTCATTTTCCCGAAGTAGGCCGCCCACCTAAAACAGTCAAGCAAGCAAGAGAAACTCATACATAGTTTACCCAACTTGGGCTATTCCCATTTCCCACTATGCAGTAAAATAATGGACTTGAATCAAGTAGTGCGTGTATATTTTTCTTTTCGGTTTATAATACTCGGTTATTAATTGGGAATCCGGATGGGTAAGTATTGGACTTTTTCGAACACCAGCACCTACTCGTCTCATTGTTGCGATTTGAATAATACATACATTTTACAATAACAAATTGCACCAAAACGGAGTGGAACACTTCAAAGAGAAGCGTATCTGAAATCGGAAGCAGAAACTGCTGAAACCATCGGAACTCATCACAAAATACTTTAACTGCTCCATTGACAATCACATTCTGTTTCGTGCCAAAAACATTTGTAAGTTAAAAGGATTCTGTGCAAAGCAGAAGCAATTGTTTAACGCAAAAAAGTTGTGGCTTTGCTGTTTCCTGATTATGCGCCATACAAATGGCAATAAGTGAGTTGGCGAAGAAGCTGAGATTTGGGATACCGCTTGTTTAGCTTTAGGATTTAGCTGGTAAAGCAAAGGAAGAGGCTTTTGGTTCTTCACAAGAGCCGGACAGAAATAGTGCAAAGGACATGAGCATGTGAAACGCGACATGTGCATCGGCCTCTCTGTCAGCCTGACATGCCCGTGGACATGCCCGTACCAAAGAACTCCATAATTGCGTTGGTGTTTATGGTTAGGCTGCATCTCGTCAGCTCCTTTCATTGCTCAGCCTCGGCCTGCCATGCGGACCACGATTGCGTACCGCAAATATCGGCGCACACACAAATCATAGTTAAACGGTATGCATGCACTCCACACATATGGGATTCAAACTAAAAATCATGCGTCCTTCCCATCACCACAGCTCCACTGACCTGACTTCAGGAGTGTTAAATACTTTTTTGCAAAGTCGATCTTATGCACCCAGTTTTGCGTTTACATTGGTTCTTGTGATCCATTCCCAATACCATACAATGATAATGTTAGTTAATGATCATATCAAGAGAATTTGCTCACTTTTACACATGCTATAAACTAATGCTCAGAGTTTTATAAGACGATGCAATATTTTTGCACTTTTGCATTTTGAACGATATTTGTTTCACCTATTTTTCATTCCGCCTAATCAGCGTTGACCTAGAAACTCAGGTTGATCTAGGACGAGCTGAAGCTGACAGAATTTTCTGTTTTTAAACACTTGTACTAATGCATACGCTGGATGATCGTATTAGGTACACAGAACGGCTTTATATTCACTATGCGTGTAACGTCACTCTAATCCAAATTTTGGATTTTTGCGTAGTAACTCAATTTGTATGCAAATAGGTAAGACCTACTCCACCCTGAACCAATTACAAATATCATTGATTTTTTTGCATTTCTCTTCTTGGCATAGCTCACCGAATTAAATTTTCATTGACGCATTTTGCTGCTTAGGTCTATTTAATTCATACATTTTAAAAATTGGATTAGAATCGAAGATATTTTGCTAAGCATCATCGTATTTTTAATTTTAAAAAAATGTATGGGTATTATGGGTACATATGTATGTAGTTTGTTTTAGCATCAAAATTATTTAAATTATCGTTTTGCTGTCTAAACTTACAATTCTATCTGTTTTAGGTCTAGTGTGCCTGTGCCTATCTGTGTCAGCTCAAGTCTCCATACTTCTTCATCCAAAACAAGGATTTTTGGAAATTGGAAATGTATCTGCTTGTACTTGGGTTCATGTTCATTGCCTCTCCACATCATTAGTGCTTTTCAGGTGCTCCGAAATGAAAAGACAACAACACGAAACACGACATGAATGAAGGTTCTTTGAGGTTTTGGAAAAAGTGTGAATTCTGCTCGGTTCCTTATCCCGCCCACCTCCATACTGTGGCTTTCTCAAAACATGTATATACCGCGTACTGGGCTAGTAGAGTCTGAGCATTAGCTATTTGGAGCACAATAGAGTCAAGTTTGACATGAGCTTCTTCAATCTTAACTTATCGTTTCTCTTCCAGTCAAAGAAAGTGAATGGTCTGAAATACTAGGCTTCTCCAATACTCCCGTTCCCATTGATCACTCTCTACTAAATGAGTTTCAAGTTTCGTGTCCCATCCCACAGAAGACTGAATTCGGTTTCTTTGTGATTCTTCAGTCGGCCCGGCCTGGTTCACTCTGTTATGGTACCGGTTGGTTGGTACATTCATATGGAGGGGAAGAAGGGCCGTTTTCATTAAGCACATGGCTGTTGGTGCAGAGGTGCGACGCTTACCTTTTTCATGTACTTCTATTGTCCGATTGAGTCGGAGTAAGTGTAGCGGATTGCTAATTTGAAGAGGGAGCTCCTTTGAGCCCTTTTGGGACACTTGACGACTTCCATTGTTTCCACAGGGAGAGTAAGTGACTGTTGACACCCACTCAGGCTCACAGAAGAAAGTCAAAAGAGCCGAAAGAGACTTCTGGCCTGGTTCTACCTTCTCAAACGCACCCGTCTCCCTAATATTCCAATTCTCAATGGACCTCGGCCCAATAGCTTGGCTTGGCACCTCCAGAATTACTAAAATTATTAAGTCCACCACAATTATATCAATTCTACTGGTTTACCTTTGGACTTTTCAGTTAAACATGCTAATTGAATCGAATAAAGTAATTTTACCGAATGCTGACGGAACTGATCGTGCAAATATTAATATAGTGGCTCAACAAGATGATTCCCTGCAAAAAACTCACAAGTTTCAATCCGATGAAAATACTTTTAGCAAACCAAACATAACTTTACTAATAGAAATTCAATCCAATAATCCAATGCAACGATATCCTAGCCCGGCCTGATTGAATTTCGTAATCTGGCCAAAATTTAGAGTTTGAGGTCAAGAGGTAACAACGAATCCGCCGTCCCTTTGCATTACTTCTGTGTATAGACGAAACTGTCTTTCCCACTTCTTTGAGCATCCAAGAGACGCCTGGCTGAAGAAGACAATGGAGGAAGGGAACGTCCCAACACCCAACACTTAAATAGAAAAATACATGAATTCGGTGGTCAGTTAGTTCAGGAGTCCCCATATTCGGAAATAGACTCGGAGCTTATGAAGGAATTGATCCATTCTCATTTGTCAAATGAGCTCAATCCGATTTTCTCCGCATTTCCATTTCTCCATTTCGGATCCGTGACCAATTTCGGTCTCAACTCTGCCTCCGTCAACAAACCTTTGTCAGCTCCATTTAGGAAAATAGTGTTGCCTAGGTGGTCCTGCCAGCTCTCCTCTTTCGTTCATTGCTTTTCCAATTGAGGCAAAGGAGTAGGTTCAATATTATTCCATTGAGGAGGACGAGGACTGGTCTAGAAAATAGAAAATCATATTTTATTTCTGTGAATGAAAGTCTGAAAAGAGTAAGATTGGGGAAAGAAGGGAGAGTGAGATTATTGAGAGAGGCAGGAATGCATGGAGCTCCCATGGAACCCAGCCACAGCACAGCCACAGCCACCAGGATTGATTGTAGTCTGAGGTTAGTGTGGAAATATATTTATTACACGAATGGATGATACGATATGGAGAGGACATAAAGGGAAGACTTGAATAGTTTTAATAATATATTATATTGGAGTTCCAGGGGGTCTGTGACACTGTGACTTCTTCCTATTGTGACCTCAAGGGTCCATCACGGGAGTCGGATGGGTGGTCCGACTCAGCCTGTATCACATATCACATTCACCAGCCAAATTCCCACTTTGGGGCTTCCGAGCCTATTGCTCCAGCTTCTGCTGCTCCTCCGGTGAGCTACACGTTTAGCGATGATTATTATGAGAGATGGGATGATACACATGTCCTTCTCCACTCGGTTTTGGGACAACAATGGGCCAGAAACCATAACTCTTCACATATGCAGTCATCTCTTCTGATTTATCGTATCACACGTTCCTCATATTATTCCTCTAATGCAAAACTACTACAAACACACAATACATCCCAGACCCACCGTCTATTAGTACCCGGCTTCCTCGCACTTCCCGCTTTCGGGAGGAGGTCGTACACGATCAGCAGCATAAAGTCCATATAATACCGTTGGTTTGCAGTTTCAGTTCAGTATTTCTTTCTACTCTTTATGCATTAAACTTAATTTCATATATAATGAAATATTCAAATAATCTTACTATTGGTTCTTAGCCAAAGCACGTTCTTTCTAGTTATGCTTAGTACTGATTTTCCCATACAACTTAAGTTGTCCTAAAATTGAAAAAACAATGACAGATTCTCTCCTGATATAATAATGCTTCAAATATTCAATGGAAATGGCTAATTTTCTGAACGAATAAAAAACGTCAGTAATCATGTAAGTTATCATTATCATGCAAGCATAAAATAGCACAGAAGGAACGTTTAAGTTTTGCCCATCGACGAAACACACCACTTATAATTTTATATAAATGTTTTGTACGTATTTAATATTTGATTTCTTTTAGAACGGAAAAAAGGTACAAAAATATAGATAAAACATTTAAGGAATTGATTGTCTTATTATCATACGATTTGATTAATGAATTGAATTATGATACCAAGTAATTAAACGTATAAAGAACTGTCTCAAGTATTTCTGACCCGAAAGTAGAAAAAACGGTAGCATACACAAGCCACCGAAATCAGGCCAAATAAGTATGTCTCTGTATACGGGAGGATAATAATATTTGTACAATTATGTATGTGGAAAAAGAGATACCCAGATGCTAGAAATAATTTAATCGGAGGACGTCATTTCTCATCTTCCTTCCCCAGTCCAGCCCCTCAATTTCACAGATCATGGTGTGCACTTCGGAGCTGGGCTCCAGTGTCACGACGACACCCGACTATCCTTCTGCTATTGTTACCTCGGACCCGGAACTTCAGCTGGGAGACTGGCATTTATTAATGGGTTTTTATACATAGACAAATCATCAATAATTCTATTTGCCCTTTGATTCGCCTATTTTAAAGAAAGGAAATAAATGTATATGAAGTACAGCCTGGTCAAAATTATAACATGATTAGAGATCAGATGGAAGCAGGAGCACGCAATGCTAGTTTTAGTAATAGCTGAACTAATATATAGACTAACTAGAGCTTATGGTATTTTAATTAATATACGCCTTGCCTGAGTTAAACACAATTCCAATTGTTCCATTTTATTGGGGCTTTTAATATTTTGTTCTTAGTACAAGATAGTTGCAAACCATTGCATACAGATAGTCAGCAGAGGATTAGCGTCCATCGATGCACATATAAAGCGTTGAGATAATGAGTAATTAATTAGGCGCAGGTTTACCATGTAAACCAAAATAGGCAGTAGACTTGAAAAACTTTCTCCACGCAAACAATTCCTACGGATTTTTACAAAACTTGATCATGCAATATTTGTAATCATAATCACTACCAGGGAGTGTCCAATCTGTGCCATTTTCGTCCCTTTGGAGATCATATGATGGGTTCCTTCGGCGAAAAAGCTCAGGAGTTTAGTGGTAATTAGTTATTAGTGAGCTCGGTCGATGTCTAAATGACTCATCCGTAGAGCCTTGTTCTAAGTCATTCTGACCCAGCGCATCAATTTAGCGATTCAGCGCATCAATTTAGCGATTCAGCGCAGTTAACGGTGCAAATGTTCTCGCCGTGATTCCCCCTTCCGCTAAGTTTAACGAAATATTTCTCTTATAATTAGAAAATCTTGTTTGTTGATATGTAATCACGTAAAAGCCTGAACAAAGAGCTTGTCAACTTAAAACGCATAGAAAAATTAAATCATACTGCATTGGTGCACTGGCGAAACCTGTAAAGCACGTATTACCTTATTGAGGTACAGCAATACAAAGTACAATTATACGTCAGTATATGGAAAAGCGGTGTTTGATCGATGTTGGATGCGTAGAATTTCTAGAAAACCATTACCTTGCCCAAAAACCTGCAAGGAAACAATTAGTCATAATAATAAGAGATTTGAAACAGTTTGCAGAATGTCGTCGCCCAATTGTTTCATTCACTTCGGTGAATTTGATTTCCCCCAATGCTCATAGTTTGATTTATTCGGGTTATCTTCTGTTCGCTATTGATTTTCAGGTAGCTCTTTAGAAAACCTGAGCTAGCATAATCCTACTTAAGTTCCAACTTGACGTGTTCTAATGCAAACCTCGTACTTTCAATTTCAATAAAAATGGTGATAGGTACGGCTCAACAACATGACTTTGTGTATTACGTGTATTTTTGTATGTGTTATTTCATACATATTAATTAAATGAATATTATTCCAATCAGTTGGACGCATATGAATTTTAAAAATATTGTTGACAATTTACGATTTGCGTAGTATAAAGCTAAACAATACATACATAGCTTTACACGCTCTTCGGAATTCGTTTCGAATACAAGGCTACTTTTTGGTCGGATATCAGTCGAACTAAGTGGTTTCAAAGTCTATATTATTATTCTGTCCCAAAAACTCGTAAATCAGAATGGAACAGACGTGGTGAAGTGATATTTATGCCAAAGTTTCGAATCCGAATCCGAGAGTTGACCAGAGCAGAAGTTGCGGGCGGGTTTAACCTCCCTTTATCACCTCCTATTGTCACAGGTCAAGGGTTCCCTAATAAGTGTGGGTTAAAAAACTTAGAGCATTTTTCTATACCCCAAATGATACATTAGAATCCAACCCTACCAGAATGCCGTTCTCACAGTCCTGTATTTTTCAATTTGTTTGCCAGGTTAGGTTAAGTTTGTCCAAAGTGCCATCCGGACGTGTCAATAAAGGTATAACTTGACCTACGAAGAATTCAAAGAAAGTTCTTTGTTTGGTTTTCTGAATACCTAACTTAATAAATCAAAATAATAATAAACAAATTGAAATAATAATAAATAAATCGAAATAATAACATTAGGAAGGTAACAGGCCGGAACCTCAGGTGTACTCCAACCGACCGACTCCTAGGCCTCCAAATGCCTTCACGTGTTGGGAATTGTGAAAGGCGTAGGACTTCAAGCGTGGTTTCAGGATGGGTTGTGAGTGCCATCTGGGCCTGGACTCACCCAACCTCAACCCGCGCACATTCGTCTTTCTCAACTCCGTCTCTACTTTCAGTATTCCTCTCTCTCTTGTTTGTAAACTTGTATCTGTTGTCTGTCATCTGCTGTGTGTCCTGAGCCCAACTTTCAAACGGCTCCCCATCCTTTCACCTTGACCCAGACCGGAATTGGCAGAGGCTGGTGAAACGGAGCACTTCTCTCATCTGGCACCCACTGCACCTACCCTCCGTCTCGGGACTCTCAGTAAGCACCTACCACGCACTAACTCAGCATTCATTCCACAATATATCGCCTCATGACCTAAGACGGTTTCAGTGCACAAGGGAATCATCGGATTTTTACATACAAGGGGGTTAGTATTTAGTAAGTGGGTGCTATTACGTTCCAATGTACCTTTTGCCTGTCCGCTACGCCTCCGAATTTCCCTCATAAGCAGTCAGTCCATATGGACAATGGAAGACAGAGAGGAATTGAATGCGTAAATGTTGGACATGTGACATGAATGACAAGTTCGCTCGCCATAAAGTCTGCGCTCCTCGAAACCCAGTATCAAGTCCAAGGCCTCGAGCACCACTTATGGATCTTGAGACCTCGGACTTGAAACTTGAGTTTGGATATATGTAGACTTTACGGCGATAGAATGTATGTTTGTACCGTTTGGCCTGCGGTAGGGAGTGTGAGTAAACTCAGGTACTGGGTCCTGCACTGAAATTACAGTCAATCTCCTGGTTAGGTATTACCTTTGTGTCGCCGCTGAAGACTAATATCGGAATTTAAATGTGCTTTACAGGGTAGAAGAGGGACCATGAATAACAGCAATGACAACCCTCGCCCGTCCTCCTCAACTGGATCTTCGCTTCCTCCAGGCGTGAGAAGTGGACCTTCCGTACAGCGGAAAGGAGTGAAACGAGCCGCAGTTACTCCAATCACGAATGGGAACGTGTTGAATTGGGAAGAGAAGTCAAATGACTATCTTTGTTCAATTTGCATCGATACGTTTCGAGAAGCTCACATCACGAACTGTGGCCACACATTCTGTTATCAATGTATCCAAACCTTCCTGGCTCTGAGTACTAAATGCCCAAAGTGTGGCGTTGAAGTGAACAAGGACAAGTTGATTCCAAATCATGTAATTACTCAACTTGTAGCCAAGCAATCAGTCTCAAATGGAATCAAAAATGAAATAGCGGAAGCTTCCCAGGCTGTGGGAAAAGTTGCAGGTAAACAACCAGTCAAATCAAAAATTTTATATCTTGGGAATTGCTGTAGATAATGGTTGTGAATTAGCACGACTAGTTGGACGCAAGGCGGTTAGATTCTAAAAACAAAGTCCCAAGTGGTATTATCTATTGACTGTTAAAAGAAATGAGCGGAATTATTATTTACCTCCAGTTAGAGACTGAACTGAATGCATATAGATATTCTAAATATTTTAGAGTACTAATAGGCAATTCAATTTTGTTTTCCAGCGGATACTGACGTTCAAACATTTTTCGCGAAGAAGTATAACGACCTGAGTCTAGGAGAAGTGGATTTGTTGTTGACAATGCTTCAGCGGAAGAAAGAAATTCTTCTCACGGAATCTGTGGAACACCAACGGGCCCTTGCCATTGACTTCTTGACGCAACTGGTTAAAATGAAGGCTTGCTCCAAGCAAAGAATCGATCGTGAAGTGAGTTTGATTGAGATGGATCTTTCCACGATGAGACGAAATCCTCCTGCCGTCATTGCTCCTACCGGCCAGTCCGACAGTCAGAATCCATTCGTCACAAGTGCAACAAATTCTTCAGTAGACTTAGGATTTAATATTACGACTGCTGAGCCGGTTCCAGGCTTTGAAGAACCCTCTCTGGCAGCTCGGAAGCAAAGAATGTTTAGTCATTTCGATGAACTGGTTGATACTTACTTATCCGTACGCAAAGCCGAACTCTTTATTCCTGCAGAAGACATTAGTCACAACACGAGAAGAGAAACCCTTTCCTTGCAGGATGACTCGCTGAACGAATTTGGAAGAACTTTGTCACACGTCTCGCGATTCCATGACTTTAAGGTCTTGGCGACGCTCTCCTACAGTGCTGACCTTATTACCAACTCAAATATTGTGTCAAGTATTGAATTCGACAAGGACAACGAGTTTTTTGCAATTGCTGGGGTTACCCGAAAAATCAAGCTCTTTGAATACGCCAACGTGATTGGGTCTGGAGTGGACATTCATTGTCCGAGTGCTGAGCTGGCATGTGGTGCAAAAATTAGCTGTGTCTCCTTCAGCGGCTACTACAAAAATAGACTAGCGAGTTCAGATTACGATGGAAAAGTTAACATATGGGACTCATCTGCTACTACTAAAATTCGGTAAGCCAAACTTAATGATGGAAGGTAACCATGAGCATCAGTGGTTTGTTTATTCTTGACTGTGACTCATTATAGTGTATGTATAATTATTGTAACTATTTTCAGGAGTCTGAATGAGCACGAGAAACGGGTTTGGAGCGTGGATTGGAGTGGTGGAGATCCTCGCCTTCTGGCCTCTGGATCCGATGATGCAAAAGTCAAGTTGTGGTCCACAAATCAAGAGCGATCGGTGACGAGTTTAGAAGCCAAGGCGAATGTATGTTGCGTCAAGTTTGTCCCTGAAAGCAGCTACCTCATTGCGTTTGGATCAGCGGACCATTGTATCCATTATTATGACTTCCGTCAAATTCGGGAGCCGTTGGGAGTTCTCAAAGGCCACAATAAGGCTGTCAGCTATGTGAAGTTTGCTTCGAAGACGGAGCTGATCTCGGCCTCGACTGACAGTTGCCTCAAACTATGGAGTGTGGAGAGCATGAAATGCGTTCGCTCATTTGAGGGCCACACAAATGAGAAGAATTTCGTTGGACTTGCCACTGATGGTAACTTTCTGGCTTGCGGATCTGAGAACAATTCGTTGTATGTCTATTACAAGACGATAACCAAACCGTTGTTTTCCTTCCGATTTGATAATCACCGAAGCATGATGGACAAACCGAGGGTGGATGACAGCAGTGAGTTTGTTTCGGCTGTGGCCTGGAAACGAGGCTCACCCGTCGTTGTTGCCGCAAACAGTCAAGGTGCTATCAAGGTCCTTGAACTTATTTGATTTCTTACTCAACTTCTCTTTGGCCAATGATTTTGGTATTTCACACCAATATCTTACTCTACTTTGTATTCTGTTTTGCGGGTCAAGTAAAATTACTCCTAATTCTAACTGTGTATCCCTATTTTAATATTCATAATTTTAAGATTGAAGTATTGAATTTGAGTGTTTATACCAATTAATGTAACTTTGGATTTAGTACTCCCCATTTGTGAGGCTACTAGCTGGCTAACATACTACTATATTGTTCTACTGAACACTCTGCATAATCACCTCACTTAATATTGTTGCATTTCGGGCAACCGCTTAGTGCTCTGTAATTTGAAATAACAATCCTACATCCTGAACATGAGCCGTGGAAATGTTGTTAAAATGTTTTGGCCTGGACTGTAAAGGCAATTCTTATTCTTATTATTCCGTCACATTAAGATCGTAGGTAGTAAGCGGCTCCCAGGATTTCCCCAAATCCTTACCTCTTAAAATTACAGATTAGTACAACCGGCTCATGACATTTAGAAAATTTAGCGATTTGTACATGTATTAGAAATTAGAATCCAAAACAGAACTGTCTGCAACGTCGTTACGTGCAAGATCTAATTATAAATCATTGTACCTTAATACATAATAGCTGATTTAGTTGGGAACGTCGTTTTTTTTTTACTTAAGGTTGTTAACTTATGAATATTTATAGCTTATAGCACATCAGTATGTAAATACAATATTCTTTCACCAGCTTCACTTTCCGAACAGGAAAATCAAACTTGTTATCTAATGTTCAGCTTGATGAAGAACATTTACTATTTAATGTTGATTTACTTTTAGACTGAATAAAGAGATTCGTATTTTAAACTCAAGTGTGTGTGGAACTGTGTGGATATACCTACATGTACTGTACAGTACAGTGGTGCTCACGGCGACGGCTTTTTGGTTTAACGAATGGGTGGTTGTTGGAATGTCATTGTGTCATGTGCTGAACATCTTACCGTCTTCTGGGAATTCAAATGTGGCATTTCTAGTTCTCTTGTGCAATTCAACCAGGCTAGTCAGCTTTGAATATACGACAAACTTACAACACAGGGCTTGTAATAGTGACTGGCTGGCAAGGTTGAAATGTCCAAGACTTGACATTAAAATTCTCATAACCGCTACCAATGACTGACTGACCATTAGACTGATTATCGGAAGTTCACAAAACGACGAATTGCTTCTGATCATGTATAGCTACCGACCCGCTCATTGTGATTTGTGAGCACCCACTGTGTATATGAAAACAGCTACATTTAAACTCAGCTATGGTTTAATTAGTTTTCAATTAACTATAATGCAGTTTCCATACTTTTATTTAAACCAGTTTTAAGTTTAGGCCTATTTGTGTATCTGCATGAAAACATTTAGTGTAGGCGTATATTATTAAGTAAATCACGTAGGGTCATCATTCTACATAATGTCTACCTAGGTAATAAATGTGTTGCATATTGCACAAGATTGGATAGGATTCTTGAATCTTGAGCTGCAGTGACTTATTTACAAAAACTGGGTGTCATACATGTAAATGAGGAATGAGGGATCTTGGTTCTGCAGAAGGGATGTGGACACAGCGTCACCCAGATTATTCACATGAGCAGCCAACTCTTGAACACGGTCCGCATGTTTCTCGGAAACCTCTTCAGCGAGGAAGTGAGCGAGCTAGTAAGAGAACAAAAAACAAACAAATACGCGTGTAAATACAAATTAGTTTAAATATAAATTAGGCTAAATCTGAAACTTTGAGCTGAATGTCCTCTTGGTTTCGTTACCTCCCCGTCAGGAAGACGTCCATGCTCACGACTGCCATGTCCTGCAGAGTGAATCAGGTTAATCGTTTCGTTAGCCAAGTGCTTCTCCAAGTCAAGGACCTCAGTCATGGCTTCAATTTCCGATACTTGATAATCGGTGGTCACCATCTAATGGAAACACAATTAGTTTTAACGTGTAATTCTTTAATTTTTTTTGAATACCTCCTCTGCCCTGCAGCACACGATTCAATTACTGGGAGTACGAACAATCGACATACTACTTGCTGGTTTGGGTTTGTAAACTCCCCATGTTTTCTAAGTATAGTTTTTGGTTAATATCAACCGCTAACCAGCTCGCCGTGGGCAGCTCTGTGCATATACTTAACGCGTCTTCTTACCGTGACATTAAAGTTGTGCAGCTTTCCGCCTCGCTTGCTCATGTGCTTAATAATGGTTACAGCATCGTCGAAAGCCTCATCGGAAAGCTTGGAAAAGTATTTACTGAATCCAGCTCGATCCGTTTTCCAGTTTCCAAAGTGGCTGGCCTGTATTTGAAATACAATTTGAAATAGAGTCAGAATGCTTCCACCCGGTTTCCTATTTCTCTATCTTTGTATACAATTCGCATGCCTAACTGTTCAAGAAGAGAAGTAAGCAGAATCCGCATTGAGCCATTGCGGTGTTTTATGACATTCTAATTCTGTGTAAACAATACTAACCGAATAGTAAATATTTATGAGCGTATTGAAATTGGAAGCAGAGACGCTATTACAGCAAGTACCACGCTCTTTCTCGTATTGATATTCCATGTACATCATATCCACAAAGACGCCGTGTCATTGATTCAGCACTAAACATGTATGCCAACTAACTCAAACATTTACAGAATCATGCCCAAATAAACAAACTCCCAAGCGGATGAAAAAGTAACTTACATAAAGAAGATATTTCATAGACGCCTGAAGATGCTTGCTAGCCAATTCCTGGGTTTTGGATTGAATAACGGGGAATCCACCAAAGGCAGAAGTACAACCCTCGGCAAGTTCGTTAGTTGTCCATATAGCCGCTTTATATCAATCAGAAATCAATAAAAGGTTTAGTAATGAAAATTCAGAACTTTTTGCAGCGGTTTGACAAACCATTAATATTCGGCAACAACAAAAATTCAAAAAGTTAGAGTGCAGTCATCTCCTGATCAGTCAGCTCTATTACATACTTGTGCGTACATCAATTCTAAAATCGGTGAATTTAATTAAATCCAAATAATTAGACTTACGGTTTTTAATTTCGTTGCAATTGAATTCCTGGGAACAGGTGGAAGCCCAAGCCGTGTCGAGGAGCAGAGCGGCGAGGAGAAAGGAGAGAACAATAGGCATGGACTTCATGATTGATGCCTTTTCAGAACAGAAGGAGAAAGCAGGTGATCTATAAAATGAGTTTCCAGTTTCCACAGAGGAAATTGGTGAAGACGAGTTGTGTGAACAAATGAGTTTGGGCAGAGTTTCAATTGGTTTGAATTGGTTGAATGAGGATGAGGACGGAGTCCACTTACTCAGCTCGAGTGCTTAATCTTGGGAACGAACTGAACTTCAGTTTACTGACATGGCATTTGGCATGCATGGAGATGGCCACCTAGTCCCTCTACTGCTTCCAGCTTAGGACTCTGAACGGGGCTTTTGTATTTCTATGATTATTACATCTACTTTTGGTATGTTAGGGCGATCTGGTCCAAGAGGCACAAGACAGATTTTTGAAGAGTGGCATTGGGTTATATAAAACAAATGTATGTTAAGGTGTCGGTTTTGTTAACTTCTAGTCATACTTAGCACAAATGGTTCTATGTAGTATGTAGATCAATTAGGTAAAAGGGACAAATCACCGCTTCACGATAATCAATTTCTTCTTTGTCGGCTAAGCCAACGCAGGAGAACATAATCTAAATTTTCAGAATATTCAATCCCTGTTAAATCAATTATGTACAAGGCCAGCCTCAGCTAAATATTGGTCCAATTACAAAAAGCGTACACAACTTAACTAGATCGATCGGTTCGGATACAACTATTTCTATGAAGTACTATGCAAGTATACTATGTACGTACAATAACCCAACGAAGCAGTAACTGCTCGTATTTGCACGTATTTGCTATAGGTACTTGAAAACGACTTCCAAACGTTAAAACGTTATTTCCAACCTTTCCGGTTTCTCACTTTTTCGATCATCATCATCATAGCGTATATTGACATGGCCATGGCCTAATCAAGTGAATTAGTACAATACAATTACGTTATATAAAATATTGTTCACAATATTTTTTTAATGTAAAGTACCAGAAATGCCAGAACTTTGTCGACAGTTTTGAATTCTGACGTATTAAAATACTATTTAAGCATGCTAGATTAACACGCCAGTGAGAAGTGCGTTTTGAGGTTGATAAACCATAGTCACACATAGCAAGTATCTCCGGAACTGCATTGAACAAAAAACTTCAGAGAGTTATAGCCTATCCGGAGCAGGTTTATTTTTAATTTTACCTAAAACAATCTGCACAAGCACCGTAACATGTGCCTTACATGCATTAGCTCATCTTCCCTTGTCTCAAGTAACAGCAGTGTCTATTGGCCTATGAAAGCTACTCAGAAGTCAGATTAGATAAGCACTTCATATAAAAGTTCAATTCAAACCCAACGCTAAATTAAATATAGAAATAGAGCTGCATAGCGCAGTTTACTAAGAACCAAAATGAAGGAGAAAATTGCGATGCAGCATGATGGGTGACGAGGTTAAGTCTTGGCTGCCAATAATATTTCTTATGGTGACAGACTTCCTTCTCTTGTTTATGACTTGTGGCGACGCTTGAGATGTTTCCATTTCTATTAATTGCTCTCAACCTTTCCCATTGGCTCAATTTGCTGGAAAACAAGGAGTTAATGGCGTGTCTGGTCTGGATTAAATAATATCTTAGCCAGAGCCGAATGACAAATATGATTTACTTGAAGATATTGTCAACGCGTTCAAACCCAAGTAGTTGGACTCGAAACGTGGATTTGGCTGACGACAGACAAAACCAATGACAAATGAGATCATGTCTCATGTTCATGTTAGACAATTAATATGTTCCTCGTGAGATAAACAAAGAGAGTGAAAAAATTCCGCTTATCGCTAACTCCACGCTTTCAACTTCAACGCTGGAGTACAATATCCTCAAGTACTACTCTAAAAGACCAGCACTTGAAAAAGAAATGACATGTCCACTTAAAATCCTGTGAAAATATCCATGAACTCTGATCAAGGCTATTAATTGACTAATTCAATGAGTTATTGAGAACTAAACTCTGCTATTAAGTATTTAGTTATTCTAGCTGCATTGGAAATAATATGAAACTAGGCATTTATTCGCTGCAATAAGTCAAATGAATGATCTAGTTACACACATGGGAACGTTAACATACATAAGCATATGTAAGGACAAACTGTAAAGAAAGAAAATAAAAAAGTCCGATGTCCCATTTCAGCAAATGCGTGTTGGGAAACTGAGTCAGCTAGGCACTCCGTAGTTCCAAAGGTCAAAGATTGCTTGTGTAAAGACGCATTCAGAATGAAGAAGTTGGTTCAATAACAGTTTTACTGGATAGTAGCCAATAGCAGGATTCCTCCACATGCCAGCCAGGTCAGGCTGAAGTGAGTCGGCTGAGGCGGAATAGAATATATTCAAGAATTCACAATAATACATGGTAGGCACACAATTGATTCCTTGTAAAGTGTGATAGGGTGAGAAGTACCTGCTGTTGTCGACCATGTAATATAAATAATATCTGACACTTTTTATTAATAATCTATTTTCCCTCGCCTACATCTCATGTCTTTATCGCTTTCACAGACTTGGCTTCCTAAATTCAACCAACTCTTGAATTAACTCAAGTGCGAGAAGTGTGGAGCACAGAGAATTCTCCCTCATGGTCCAGAAAGATTGATCCCCAAGCTAACCCTCGCTAGACTCGGCTAAAGACTTGCTTTTCATATTATTCTATAGCAAGGGTACGTAGTCAGTACATACATGATACATACGTACATAGATGAATAGCCCAGCATATTGCCTGTCCTTCTACGTTGATTTGGCGAAAGTGCTGCTAGTCCAATTCCGCGTCTCTGTTAGTTGCTCAAGAGTCGACATCAGAAGTGAGACGACTAAATCGTTCACAACCTAACTTCATTCCAGTGTCTTTGACCGAATCCCAGTTACCCGAATTAAAAGTTAAAGATGGCCGGCAAGATGATCTTGGCCATTGCCCTCCTGGCTTGTGTCAACTTGTCAACACAAAATCGATGTGAGTATTCAAATCTCATGTCACTATATAGTTATATTTACTTTTTGTTCCAGGACTCATAATTTGGAAAAGGGAAATGGCTACTAAAGATTTTCTCATTTTACAGGCACTTCCAAGTCTCCTGAGAGCACAATGCTCGACTGGAAGGATTTCCAACAAGCTTGTCTAATCAAATTCCAAAATCAGATTCAAGTTGAGCTGGAAGCTTCCATCAGTTATTTGGCCATGGTAAGCTTAATAATAGTGATTCACAAAATTAGGAAACAAGAGCGTCTGTAGTCCGTGCTTGCTATTCCTGGCAGTATGTAAATGGAAAATACTAGTGGATAACCAGCAGCAATATCCTGCTATTGTTTCTAACCCTCAGAGTCAATGCCAATATGTATTTTTGGTACTTACTTATGTAGAGCGCGAGCTGTAGTAAGGAAGTGTATTTATTTGATGCGGTAGTTTCAGGATACATAGAAATGGCATTTGCACGATTGCAGTCGTAAGTAAAACAGTACAATGCATCTAATCATGTGAAGTATTAGTAATTTGATGCATATGCCACAAGAACAAGTACCTATGTGCTTAGCGAGATATGTATGTATATGTATGTAGAAACTCTTACCTGTTGTGTAGCATCCAAAACCCAAACTCACGGAAAGCAAACCAATGGAAAGTCAACCGCATTAAGTTAAGACAATACATTAGCATCAAAAGCGTGCATCAGCAAGAGATAAATACATAGAAAGCAGCTTTCACTGTAGTTCTGCAAATTCGAGGTTTGGTTTTGTATGACTAGGTTTGGACATTGGACACATCCACATCAAATATAGGCGAATTCATTAGCAGGTTTTACGTGTTAAACTAGCAAATGACGGGTTTGGCTCAGAAATCCACATGAACAAGGCTCAAGATAAATCCAATTGTATTTGACAATTCACAAATCACAAATTATATTTCGAAATAAACAATACAACACGTACAAATATATTCACGTATTTATATAAGCACATACAATAAAATACATGGAAATTGTAATTATTAACTTATTCCAGAGTGCTCATTTCTCCCATGCCAAAACCTACCGACCCAACGCTGCTAAATTTTTCTTGGAAAGTGCCGTTGAGGAAAGAGCCCATGCTAAGAAATTGATCGAATACCTTCTGATGAGAGGCGGAGAGATTACCCCTTCAACAATCAGAACAATTGTAAGTTAACCATCGCTATCGCTCCTAACAATCAAATTTTATATTTTTCTACAACCTAACAATGGCTTATTTATGAGCTCTTTTGAGATGGTTACAAGGGTGGTTCCGTGTTACGATAAAACATAATATGGATTTTTGTTGCCATTACACGGAAAAGTATCTGTAGATATCTAGTATGTTTTGGGCTATATGTATACAATACTTATCTCGAACGCTAGACACAAAGCAAGACTGAATGGGGATCCTTAGAAACCGCCCTGGCTTCGGCTCTCAAGCTTGAACACGAGGTCACAGCGAACATCAAGGACATTATCAAGGTTTGTGGGGCCGAAACTTATGAAAATGGAGACAACGCAGCTACAATTAAAGGCATCGATGCACAGAAAAATGATTATCACGTAAGTATTTACTAATCGATTCGTTTTGGAATACGGGCTTAGTTGAAAATTAATACGTTACACAATTGATTGAGTTTTCATTCGAATATTTTCCTACCACAGGCCGTTGACTACCTGACCGGAGAATTCTTGACAGAACAACACGAAGGCACGCGTCAGATTGCTGGACATCTCGCAACGCTTAAAAAGATGACGGTCCAATACGGGAATTTTGCGGAACTTCTGTTTGATAAAAGTTTGGCCGTTTAATATAGGACAATATGAAGTTCTCCAAGAAGACACTTCTTCCATTGGTGAAACTCAAAATCAATTTCGCCATACAAATATATATTATACTACATTTATATCGTCATATAGCCCACGATAGTACTATACAGCTCAGCCCTTTGTTCATGGCACAACACTTAGATTCCGTAGACATGTAAGCATTTCACAAAATATCACTTGTAACTTGACATTAAAAGAAAATTTGAGTAAACTAACAAGGTAGAACCCACAACTACGGATTACTTTTTTAACAAGTAAAGGAACTGATCATGCGTAAGTACTAAAATGTACCTTCCATCACCACATGTAATTAAATACAAAGGTGATCGAAAAAATTTGATGCCTTTCTGTAGGAACAGTTGAGTCATTTCCTCCGAGAAAACAAGTTTATTCAAATTCAAAACCTGTCATCTGCATTACACAAAAAATGCAAACAAAGGGGAAAGCTATATTTTTAACAATTTTGGTTTAAATCTGTGTATTTCAGTTGCGATCAATGCGATAGCCAACTAGTAAATTAAATATCTATAGAGTTTACACGTTATAATTTTGATTTGTTTGACTCCGACGTTTTATCCTTGTATTCAGATACTGGGTAATACGTTTGTCCCTTCTTCCAATCAGCCACACAAGTAACCTCGACTGGTGGAACAGTTTCCTGAATAAAGAAACAAGTTAACACCGCTGTAACATAGTCGATTCAATTCTGTACGTATAAGAAGGGAGTCTATGTATTTATTACCGTTGTAGTCTCGTTCTTCTCAGGACTCTTCATGGAAACAATTTGAACAGAAACTCGCTTACGGCTGGGCGCATCAGGTGCGATGTACTTCTAATGAGGCAAATATAAATTGAGTTAGAAGTCGATGCCAGCAATAAAATAAAAGCAGTAAGTTTACGGCACAAAAACGCACCTGGAAATATTCGACAAATTCTTTTCGACCAACTGTTTTGAGTTCAGCTACTTCAAGAGCCTGACGATCAAACTCGAATTGTTGATTTGATATTTCCATCCATATTTTAGCACTACGACTGGTTAGAGTCTTCGGCTTCTCTTCTTTCTTGATCAGTAGTCCATTCCTATGTTGAATGAAGTCTTCATCCGTCATATTCTCGACGGTAGCCTACAATAAGTTGAATTAACCAGTACAAACACAATTACAAATGCATGAAACAATTCAATGAATTTTCACGAAATGTTTCGGGATAAATCTTACAGTAAAATTTCTCAGAAAGACTTCTATTCTCTCCTCGACATACGTCGGGCTGCGATTACTTTGTACCAGTATTCTGATTCCGTGCGTGCCGCACTCACGACGAACATGGCACATCACAATGTAACCCAACTGCTCTTGTGTGCGAAGCTGGGTGAAGCATGGCTCATTAGCAACAGCTGGAAAACCAAATTGATTAAATCAGTTGCAAGGACTATTAGGCAAATTAATGAGATCCGCCAAGATGACTTACAATCTACTAACTCCAAAAGTACGTTCTCTCTTGTCGCATCTACACCTGTTTGGTACAAGACAGCCGTGCAGGAGTCGCTATGGGTCGGATGTGGACTTCTCATGACGTGATTTGTACCTTATACAAAAATTTAAATATGTAGTCACCTAAATGCCGGAAAATGTGGTAGGTTTTCAGTGATGCGTACTCACCAACGGGAAGATTGACTTCCCTGGAACGTATCACTTGTGACGGAAGTAAATGTTTGGTTCCTTTGTCAGTAAAGCACGTTTCACAATCAGATATAAGTTTTTGTGCCTCCTATAGAAACAAATTAAGATTTTCAAAAGATTGTAATAAAGTGCAAGTTTTAATTTCCTCCAATTATTCAGTTGGGGTTACCTGAGTTGTAAAATTGCCATGTACAAAGAAGTTAAACTTCAAGTCCGACAGAAAGACCGGAACGTAAGTATGTAGATCTGACAGCGTAAGGTCTAGAAAGAAATAGAGTTGAAATAGCTTCACATGAAAAACAACGCTGTATACTCCAAAAAAGTGGTAGCATTAAATAATTGTCTAATTGTAATAGAAAGTAGAAATGTATGTAGAATTACCTGAGGCAACCTCCAGTAGATCTTTGACAGTAAACGAATGCTCCCTAAGCAAGTGTGTCATATAAACCACAGCTTGTTGGTACGGTTGCTCCTCTTGAAAATTTTTCAACTTACGCAAATGCAGGTCCTTCATGACAGCAAATCGCTCCTCCTCGAGCTTGAAGTTGACCATTTTCTCCATGAGCATCTTCAATAGAACTTCGAGCTTGTGGTCATAACCACTAGTTGTTATTTCGATTCCATAACAACTCGGAAGGATGTCATAATTGAGTCCCGCTAAACTTGCTGCGTACGATGCTTCAGTCAGGATATCCTTAACGGCATGAGTAAACAATGCGTTGAGATTTGCAGCTCGTGCGTCCAAAAGAGGCCGTGGGCTGCAATAAAACTGGTTTATAATTGTCATCAACATTTTCAAACATGTTCCTTAAACATTCGAGCACCGTACCTGTAGATCTCAGCAATAACAACACCCTTTGGAAGTTCAAACTCATTGTCTTGCAGAAACCACGCGCGTGTCAATGGAGTGTCTTTGATAACACGGGGAATAATCCCTCTCTACACAAGCAAAAATAATAATTTCAAACCATTAACCAGGATCAAATGGCCAATCTACGAAACAAACTGTATGCTATTTACATTTTCTTCACGCGGCTTCAAATCGAAGGCCCTGGGAATGAAAGCATTCGGCTCCGGCAACTTGAGCTTCTCGTGCAACTCGCACGCACTCCATTTCTGAGAGAGAACAAATGATTACATTTAGTAGATATTCTACTCTGTCCTACTGTTCATGCTATGAATCTATTTAGTTCAGGGTTGAAGTTGAACTGATCCATAAAGCGGACACAAACGCACCTGTAACAGTTCTTCAGGTATAGTTTCAGCAGAGTACTTTGCTCCGTAGTATGGAACTTCCTTGTCAGCGACGCTTTCGAAATCTTTGGAGACGGAGAGAATCCTATAGAAATAAAGATTGTTCCCTTCATTTCACTTATGATTCCAATCGACTCAAAATTTTTATTCGAACTTATACTTTGACTCACATACACTGCTGAGGCGTCATTGAGGACAATATGTTGGTAATAAGCTCAGGCTTGTACTCAGTGGTCAAGTATTGGTGGGACAAGACGTCTTGAATTGGATAGTCCTTCCAGTTTAAAAAATAAAATTAGTACATATTCCATGAGTGACATACAAACAAATATGTAGTAGATGTATACTTCTTCCTGCTATGTGAAATCAATTTACTTACGTGTAGTCCAGCAGCCACTTCTGCGACAATGCTTTGAGGACCTTCCTTGTCTTTAAATCGAAAGAAAACTTTCCCAAGATCTCCGGACTCTTGCCAAAGCCATTCTAACGGACCCGTGGATTTGAGTAACGCCAAATACTACAGAACAAATACCGAACAAAATATTTGTAAACTAGGAAAGTGAGATAACATATCCTTGAGTTATTTTTATTAAAAACAGCAAACATATTTCAAGATCCTAGCATACTGTACGGGTATAAGAATTTCGAATAAAGAACTTACTTGAAAGAAATGAAAGATAATTTCTTCCATGTTCTTCATCCCGTCAGGAGTTAAGTCCACGGTCACCCTATAAACGCTTGCTCCACGTGTTAGTGTAGTAGCACCTGCGGACAAGCTGTTCACCCAATGATTCTCCTTTAGTAGCGACAACAAGGATCCAGGTCCTTCATGTCCAATAAGATTGGAAATGTACGACTCACTCTACAAATTAGCAACTTATCAAACAAGCTTCATCAAAGTCGTATGCATAAATTCTGACTCTTGGTAGGTGTACTCACCCCGGTTTTGTACATTTCCGTCGTGCACGGTATAGGAAACAGGATTTGTAGTTGACGCACGTCCTTGACGGGAACTATCTTCACCCATTTCCTCAGCTGATTTGGTCCGTATGGATTTTGGTCCCATCTGGGCAATGGAATATCTTTATTTGGAACATGAACAAACTTGGATTCCACCATTGTCTGCAACTCGTCCAGACTCTGTTTTCCAATAACAGCCAAGTTCATCAGATTGGCCGAATAGGCTGTTTTATGAAACTCCAAGAGTGCCCCACGGACATCAACATTATTCGTTCTTGGGGTGTCCCAGAGGGTTTCACGGTTGCCTGTGCAAGACAAGGAAAAACTTGTTCTTAGATCTACTATTAGGACATAATAAACTCGGATATGATAATTACGTACCCGTTGCAAATTTGTTGTAGGCGTGATTTGGATCACTGAGGATCACTTCTAGCTGATGCAGTCTCCACATATCTTGGGGAATATTTTTTTCATGCTCGGAATTAACAGCATTCACTTCTCTTTCTGTACCGCATTCAGTAAATAAGGGACAGATAAAGAACTGAGCGAATCTGCGAAAAAATATTCTCTAAAGTCCTGCGAGCACTTTCAAATGAAGATTAATTAATATACATGATTTTCTCACCGATCCAACGCCCCGTCCAGGACTTTAGGTGCAATGTCAAAAAAATAACATGTATGGTCCCTTCCAGTGTACGCGTTACTACCACCCGCGTTCTCAGACAGAAACTTAGTGTATTCATTTTCCTCTGGATACTTCTCTGTGCCAAGGAACAACATGTGCTCACAAAAGTGGGCTAACCCTTGAATGTGCGCGGGGTCGTGCATGCTTCCTATAAAGAAGAGTTCAAGGCTTGTAGCACTACACAATCCAATTCCGTTGCGTATTATAAAACTTGGCAAGACAACTTACCGGCAGCAACGGAGAGCGCAGCTGCTGAGAGGTCAGTAGTTGGATCGCTAATCAGTAGCACACGCATCTTATTACCCAGCTCAATGGCTCGGTAATTTCGAGTATCAAGTGGGGACTTGATGATGTTCTCGAGAAGCCTCGTCTCTGCCATCTTTGCTCGTGTGCTGGCTGCCGCTGTAAACGCGGATCTGTAATCATACACAATAATCAAAAATTAGTCAGGAACGTTCCTGACCGTCCGCTTATAATTATAGCCTCCTGGACAAATGACAACGTAGAAATTATACAAGCGTAGAAAGCGTAGAAGAGGGCATTGAACTGGGATATATGCAGCAACTTACCTGTCTTTGCAAATCCACGGCAACGTTAACAAGTTGGCTGATATTATGAAGCCCCTGTAAAATAAAACTATTCAGTACTAGTAAAGCCCACATTCACCCGAGTTGTTAGAACATAGAAGCATAAGCAAACTATAACCTAATGTTGATATGTATGTTTGACAACTAAAAAACTGCTGCGATGGTCAGGTTCCTTTAATGATTCTATCAATGCGGAAATCTGCAAGCTGTTCGTGTAACGTGGAGATCCTTGAAGTAAAACGGGACTTGTTTATTGATCTTGAAATGTTGAACTCAACCTAGTGCGTGCTTCGACTATAAACTCCCACTGGTATTTGTAGGTACGATACAATTTATTATTGGAATACGTAAATCATAAATCAGTCAGTGTGAGAAAATGAACTTATAACACGTAAGGGAGTGGGTGGTGAGATTATATTGTAAGAATAAAAACGGGCACCACTCTACATTACTCACCTAGCCAAGAATACACGAGTTGGCGATATTGATCTCAGCAATAAGTTGACGAATCCAGCCATTCAGTGGGAGTAGATGATAGCAGACAATGTGATTGGCGTTCGCCCAACCGGTACTGCAATACAATGCATAAAAATCGAGGAAGGCTAGGTTAGATTTATAATAAAGATTATAGACTTATAAATACTAAGCTAAAAGCTAGCACATCCAGAACAAGACTACACTATATGCAGTCAGCAGCTACATGACCATTGGCACTGTTGCGTCATGAAATGTGCAGACATGCATGTTCATGTAAACAACGGCAGCGGATTGCGGATTGGCGACAAATACTCAAAAACTGTGTGATGCTTTGTGCGTGTCATGCTACGAGCTTATTTAACTTTCGAAAATATTTATTCAACTGTGTCTTCAGTTTCAACATCGTAAGAATACAAAGAAAAGCTCCGCGGGGCAAAATCCAGCAACATCACTAACAATCTTACATAAAATCCACAGCGTCAGACAGAACACATTACATAGTTAGTAGTAGCAGTTAGGATTAGGATATTGCATGGATCAGTGAACTTGAACTTACTTTAAGTGTTATGGGGTTATGCAAAGGGTGTTCCGTTCCGTGTTAATGTCCTAGGGAATGAAGACCGACCCGCGCAGATGAGCCAAGGTACACGTATGACTACTCACACTGACGATGGCGTTGAACCGGTTTAGGCCAAAAGTTTTTTCAAAAACAGCAAGGTGACAGGTGACAGAAGCTAACAACGGGATCCAGGGAGCAGCAGGTAATACGCCTGCTATATTTTACTGAATAGATACCGGATTACCGGATTCCGTAAACGAAAAGAAATAAGATGTAAGAGCACGAAGAAAGCAAAACCTGCCGGGATTGCGGACAAGAGTTCTCGTCTGAGCCGCACGTGCCGCCACGAACGCCTAAAAGATTTAAGATAATTGACTACTGAACAGACCAAGATCTCAGGCCATCATCCTTCCTAATTAACTAATTACAATAATACAAATGGCATGTAATTATTCCGGCGGTAAAAATACAGCAGTTTGAGGTAAAAATAAAGGGTTTGAGGTAAATAAATAGATTAGAGGTAAATCAAATGTGATTGAGGTAAATTATGCAGATCTGAGGTAAATATACATAGCACACCGACGGTAAATATATTATGCCTGATTAATTAATAGCTATCAACGGTAAATATATTAGATCTGCGAAATAACTAAAGATGAACGCTAGCTAAACCTAACCATATATGCTTATCTATATAATTTTAAGTTAGAGCAGTTATACTTGATTATTATACCAATCATTTCCTATTATTTAACAATGGTACTACCTAAGTCTAGGTTAGGTCATGTATGGCATAACATAAGTTAGAAGTTGCTGTAGACTGGTAAAGTGGGCAGGCAATAGATAAAGCACAGGAAATTGTTCATCTTTAGTAAATTATAGTAAATTAGCAAATAGCAATAGTTCGCATTTCTATGAACTTTGGGAATGCTAATTTTCAACAATCTTGTCGCTTGCTTAAAAGCAACTCTATGTAGTTTCTCATGTTGCAGTTGGTGATTAAATTATTAAATTACTAAACTAACGAATCCGTCGCCTTCGGCTTCTGCTAAAACGCAAAATTAATCACTACAGAGCGAATGTAATCAGAATACTTATGAGGTATAGAAGCTACTACATATAAAGTGTTGAGAGTGAAGCCAGGAATTGTTACCTTCACAGGTTCAGGGGCGTGCCCAGGAACGGGTCCACCGGGTCCAGAC